>JAWWMW010001166.1:79616-99414 GCA_035048345.1 Echeveria elegans
TTTTACAGTCAAAATGAGAAGAATACTCATTAAAAATGTCGAACAAGCTATTAAGGATTAATGTAAATATTTTGTTTTCATATTTGGCCCTTTTTAATTTAAAAATCATTTAATATTATAATTTAATCTGGGACGTATGATGAATCAAATGAATGAACATGATCTTTTTATATTTTTTATTTTAAACACCTTTTTATTTGATCCACTCCTTTGTTTTAAATATTAAGATTCTGCAGAAAAAAAGTGAGAATTTTTTTTTAAAAGAAAATTAATTTTTTCATAAGAAAATTGTAAAAAAAAATTAATCTCATTTTTTTTCTTAACAACTAAATACATATTTTATTTTTACTTAATTTTTTTTTCCACTCATTTTTTCCACAACAAAGGGAGCCTAAATGTTGTTTAATTTACTAAGTACAATTTTAGATTTAATTTTAGGGTGCCTTTTATCTCATTCTACCGATACATTTGTTCCATTCGCACAAAATGGCTTTGCGAATCATCCGACGCGTACTGCAGAGCCGAGTGACTTCCGGCGTCCTCTCGAATCCGTCGAAGCTAACTGCTCTTAGAGCCTTCTCCTCCGGTTCCGGTTCCGGATTGATCCGCGCCACTCTCTTTCCCGGCGATGGAATCGGCCCTGAGATCGCCGAGTCCGTTAAACAGGTCACAATTCTGATCTGTTGTTTTTTCCCATCACGAGAATATCGAGCTGCGTAAACTGATTATTTGTTTTTAAAAATTATATTTACAATGTAATTTCGAATTTTTTTTTCTTCTCTGCTTCATTTTGTTGAATAATTAGGGTTTCATTTGTACAATATGCTGGACACTGAGAATTGGAAAGTATTTAGTTTGGTTATTATTATTAGGTTACTTAGTATATAAATCGGCATTGTGCAGGTTTTCAGAGCTGCGGAAGTGCCGATTGAGTGGGAAGAGCACTATGTGGGTACTGAGATAGATCCAAGAACGCAAAGTTTTCTGACATGGGAAAGTTTGGAATCTGTTAGGAGAAACAAGGTGGGGTTGAAAGGGCCAATGGCGACGCCGATTGGGAAAGGTCACCGCTCCTTGAATCTTACGCTGAGAAAGGAGTTGAATTTGTATGCTAATGTTAGACCTTGCTATAGCTTACCTGGGTACAAAACTCGGTATGACGATGTTGATCTTGTCACTATTCGTGAAAACACTGAGGGGGAGTACAGTGGGCTTGAACATCAAGTAAGTGCTCGCTGGATGTGATTTAGCTATCTTTTTTGTGTGATTGAAGTACCGGTATAATTTAGAATGCAAAGATTTCTCTACTGAAAAGAAATGCTTATGTTTATTAGGTTGTGAGAGGTGTTGTTGAAAGTCTGAAAATTATTACTCGTCAAGCGAGTTTGCGGGTTGCTGAATATGCATTTCACTATGCAAAGGCTCACGGCAGACAAAGAGTTTCCGCAATTCACAAGGCTAATATCATGCAGAAAACGGATGGACTTTTTTTGAAGGTTTTTCTTTTGGAAAATTTCACCTTTCTTGGCATAACCACACTTTCTGAAATTAACTTTCTGTAAATATCAGTGTTGCCGTGAAGTGGCTGAGAAGTATCCCGAAATAGTGTACGAGGAAGTTGTCATTGACAATTGCTGTATGATGGTATGGTTATTCATTTGTCTAGTTGCTGGAGCATTTATAGTATTCACTCATCCTTCTGAACTTTTTAACGTATCTTTTTTGAACAGCTTGTGAAGAACCCAGCATTGTTTGATGTTCTGGTGATGCCTAACCTGTATGGTGACATTATAAGCGACCTGTGCGCCGGTTTAATTGGGGGTTTAGGCTTAACGCCTAGGTACGACGTAATTTTTTGAAAAACCTTTTGGTGATCTTATGTCTCAACTCATCTGAATATTATTTGACATATATGATTTCTTATGCAGCTGCAATATTGGGGAGGGAGGCATTGCTCTGGCTGAAGCTGTGCATGGTTCAGCACCTGATATTGCTGGAAAGGTTGGGTCAGCATCTTGATTTTTCAATTTTGTATACATGTTAACCTAGCGTCACATGCTTCAGGATAATTGTGTGTGAAATCTGTGTTTATGCAGAATCTTGCAAATCCAACTGCCTTAATGTTGAGTGCGGTCACAATGCTCCGGCATCTGGAACTCCATGATAAAGCTGATAGAATCCAAAATGCGATACTTAAAACAATTGCAGAAGGAAAATACCGGACAGCTGACTTGGGTGGGACTGCAACCACCACTGATTTTACTAAGGCAATCTGCGACCATCTTTAAAGAGCACGCATGTAATGCAATGATTTCATTCCCGCATTTGATATCAGTAGGGTATCATACCTTAATGTGAAGGTCATGCGACTATGCACAACTTGGCTTAAACTGGGTGTTTTGTACACAGTGATTGTCATTTTAATAAACCGTGGTATCACTATGTCTGTTGTTTTCCCCTCCCTGTAATTAAGTTTCGATTTCTTCCAGTCACATTAAGGTACGCACCACTTTAGGCTCAGTATGTAAATCTGTGGTCGTATCCCGACTTTCATACAACGAGGCCTGAAGTGAGCTAATGACGAAATTACCCTTGAGGTTTAAGCGCGGTCTCAAGTGGACCGGGTTGTTAGGAAGATGGGGGGATGATGAAGCCCGAAGGTAAACGACAGCCCTAAAAATGGCGTCACCACCATCAACAAAGATCGACTCACCGTACTCTCTTCTCATCTCTCCCCCATGGCTTCTGAGAAAGAGGCTGCCTTGGCAGCTGTCCCATCTCCCACAACCATGTAAGCTCTCTCTATCTCTATCTACCGGTATTCGAATTCGACTCGATCTTGTTCGGATTTTGTTTGTGATTCGTTCAAATTTAAAAAAATTAGAATCACTGGTGTGTTTCATTGCATCCGTTTCTATGAATTATTTACTTTTTCTCTGAAATTGATTTGATTGGATTGTGTGTTTTTGGACCTGATAGTGTGATTGTTTATGAGGATGTGCAGATTTGACAAAATCATTAACAAAGAGATACCTGCAAAGATTGTTTATGAGGATGACAAGGTAAAACATTGTTTTAAATTGATTTGATTCAGAAACTGTTTGGTGGTCAGTGAAAGGCCTTTTGTTTGGTTTTGTATCAGGTACTTGCTTTTAGGGACATTCAACCCCAAGCTCCGACTCATATTCTTATCATTCCTAAAGATAAGGATGGCTTGACTGGTCTCTCTACCGTAAGTGTCACTAGTTGTTTGACCTTGGTAGTGCGTAGTGATAGTGCATATATGTCGCCTCTTTTTTTTTTCTTAGTACTTTAAGATGATTTCTTTTTTGGAGATAGAAGTGCGTCAAATTTAATGAAATTTTCTTGTGTTACTTGTGCTTTGTGCTCAAAATCCTTGATATTTGTTTAACGTTTACGTGCTACTGTGAGAACATCTCTGATGGGAATGGTCTTTGTTTACTGCACTACATCACACATCAGATACAATGGTGAAATTCAACAGGAGTCGAGGACAGATTTTGTAACTTGACAAGTCAACATACTTGGGGGCCTGTTGATATGATGCTCTTTTCATAAAATTAGTTGATTTGAATTCTGTTGTCTCATTGTGTATAGACTGAAAGGGATCTCTCTTCAATATTCACCTAGCTAGTTAATGGTCTAGCTCCTTATTTATATCTATCGAAAGCGTAATTAAGATGCTGATATCCTTGGCAGGCCGAAGAGAGGCACTGTGATATACTTGGACGGCTTCTTTACACTGCCAAACTCATAGCCAAGCAAGAAGGTCTTGCTGATGGCTTCAGAATTGTAATCAATGATGGGCCAAGTGGATGTCAGTACTCTCAACTTTGAGAAAAGTTCTACCTCAGTTCAGCCTTTTACCTCTTGGCACCCTGACTTGATCCGATTTCCTCTTTTTTAGGTCAATCTGTTTACCACATCCATGTGCATCTCCTCGGTGGACGACAAATGAACTGGCCACCTGGCTAAAACCAAATACTTCAAATCAACTTCATCCAGTTGTAGCATCATGAATCTCTTAAATAAGCTACTTGGATATGCATTTACGCAGCCTGGTTAAGAATCATCAGATTTTGCTAGTTACCTATCTATGTGATGGATTCCATGCAGATTACAGACCTTCCAGATATTCAGGCATTAACAAAGATTGGTTGCTATACTATTCTGCCAAATTGCACAATCCACATCACTCCATAACATTCAAATGCATCAACTTGTTGACGTAATTTAAATCTGTTGAAAAAAATGAACAATAATAGTTGGGAAAGTCTGTAATCCAACTTTTCGTCCTCTGTGGACTTTATAGTGCCTGCCGGGCACCGGCCGGAGGGGGCTTGTTATAAACCCCTTCGTGGGCCGAGGCCTACAATCACGGCTTTCTCTCTACTGCAGCCCAAGCCCAACAGCCCATTCCCTCTACTCCCTCTGTTCCTCCTCCCGCCACCTCTGCCGTCCTGCTCCGCCGCTGCCATCATCGTTTTTCATCATATCCTCGCAAGTCGTAACGCTCGCTCGATCAAATCCTTCCTCCGTCATCACGCTCCATTCGATGCTCGCTTCGCTCGGCTCTTATCCCTCCGTCGGCTCCACTGACGGCGTCGCTGGCTCCTCTAAACTGGTCCGACAATAGTTGTTAGTAGAGGATGTAACTATGCTCAGGCGTGTAGGGTTTTTGCGAGCTTCAAATATCTCATTTACAGCAACTTCAGTCTCCTCGGCAGAAACCACAACTCCAGCATGCAATTGAAATTTCCTTTACTATGTCATAAGAGCATATACATTATCAGTCTATATCAGACATGCAAAGGTGCAAAACAAGAGAAATACGTGAAAGCTTTATAATTGACAGAACAACATTTTTAGACATTTACACAGCAAGCCGAACACATTAAAAGTTCAATACTTATACTTCCGTAGGTGATTGCTTGAAGTGCCTTAAATTTATAAATCCAAAATTCAGCTTCAGCAAGTAAAAATTAGATATTGCTAGCATAAACAAGCAGTTGAGGCAGGCGGATACACTATTACAGCTATTTGAAAATTTGAAGTTTGAACTATTACATGTAGAAAAAATATACAGTACGAGAGAATAAATGACTAAATGTACATGCAACACAATAGTAGTAATAAGAAAATGTCACAGAAATACACGACAAAATCTGACACGAAAAATTTCAACTAGCAGTTAGAGTCTAGAGGTGCCAAAGTAATCCGTTGGATTAAAAAAATTCAATGGATTAAAGAAATTCAATGGATTAAATGGATTCAACTCAATCCGTTTGGACCATTTAATACAATTACATGTATTAAATGGATTGAACCATTTAATCTATTTAAAATTCATTAATAATCCAATTAATCAATCTATTTTGCCACCCCTAGTAGCAGTAACCTGATCCCAACCTTTGATGAAACAAAATATCCCAATACAGTAGGACCGTGCACAAGCACATTTTTTCGGAAACTTTGTGGCAACCTATCAACAACAACAACAACAAACATTTCCAAATAAAGTATCCACTCAACACAAAAAAGTGAGTAAATTAAGTTCCAAAATAATGATAAGTAACAGTATACAAAAATGTATAATTTAAAACCGAAAAATCCAAGAGCAAGTAAATTCTCACTTTTTTGTGAATAAGTAAAATAAAAAAGAAGTGGAAATAAAAAAATCTAAAAAAATTGTGAAAATAAAATGTGTGTTTGGTTGTTAAAAAATAAGTAAAATAAGATTACATTTTCTTTGCAAGTTTTTCTTATTTTTTTTCCACACAATGGAGACTAAGGCTCCGTTTGATTGCGAGGAAAGGAAAATTTTGAGTGAAAATGAAAGTATGTGTTTGGTTGTAAGGAAAAAAAATGCAAAAAATAGACAAATTGAGATCAAATTTTTCTTACAACTTTCTCATGAGAAAATATTTTTTTTAATTTGCTTTTTTCACTTTTTTCCGGCAACCAAACAAAGCCTAAAATATTTGATTCGAGAATCTTTTGAGCGGAGATTCTCCGTACGTTATGGAAGGGGCAAAATGCTGCACATTCCAATACGACGTAGTTCGCCGGGTAACGCAGTAAGCGACGTGGTTTTCACGACATAATACATTAGGAAGGTTTGTTGGGCCTCAAGCCATTTTACGGCCCAGCTACAGAGTTTAGCTTGCTTGGACCTTCATTACTTACAGGCGCGTTCAATAAAATGAGGGATCATGATATGAAGACTTCAGTTCTTATCAGTGATTTTTTTAATGTTTCCAAATATGAAAACTATATTTTATAAATTAATAGTTATTAGATGTGTACAAAAATAGTGTTTTTTGTTTTGACATAATTTCTTGTTGTACTTTGTAGTTGGTGGTTAACTATAAATGAAATAAAGAAGGGATGGACATCACGCGAAAGAAGAGGACATGTGATATCTTTAATGGAATGGACCTCAATTGTCAATATAAACACACAAACCTAATCTCTCGTAAAAGCATGGATTAATTACAATCATTGTCATTAGTCGATTATCGTTTGGAGCGGGAGGGAGTAGCTACATGTAAGCATCCAAACTAATTCAATCCCATGCATACGCTGTATCTTTAAACAAAAGTTACGAATCCAAAGTCTAGCTAGGGTTTTTACAAGGTTACAATATTATATCTTAAATTCAAGGTTTAGTGGTAAATATTTTTAGAGTTTAGAGACAAGGTTATAGTTACAACGTTACATAATAAATACACTGTTTAATTTGAGTCGATGCTAGGAATTAGAGTAGAGTAGTATTTATGATTGAACTACCCATATCATGACAAATGCAAATGCAAGATCTGAAAGTATACATGATGGTTGTGATTTACAACATTCAATGTCAGACAGGTGAGTACTATTTAATTGTGGTTTGCACATGTATCGAAAACATCGGTGACTCGTACTCGCTAGCTACTCATTGAAGAATCATGAAGAAAAATGTTGTCCTGAATTCTAATTAAATCTAATCAAAATGTTACACATATGACAAGAGCAAATAATTGAACTACTGTATTGTACTGTTGTATAATTGTACACATATAACAAGAGCACATAATTGACTCGCTACTAGCAGAATATACGTAAAAAATTTAAGTTAAACAGTTGAATCAATGAGATTGATATAATAAGACGCAAGAGTTGAGGCCCGAGAGTAACAATAAATGAGAAGAGTTGACTCTAAAAGTAGGTTAGCGAACGTTTGCATGCAGTAGTCATCTTCGTGATCTCCATCTCAACGAATGCATGCATATCCATGTCCATCACATCACACAAGTCACCACAGCCACAGCCACAGCCCCAGCCCCATTATTGGTCCCATAATATCATCATTTCTTTTTATTAGACCGACACTGAACATTTGACAATTCAGACACTATCGGAATGCTGCATGCATGCTCGGATGCCCCATCTCTTTTTTTTCTTTCTGTTAAACAGCCGGGGAGGACTTGGTGGCACTTGCACCTGCACCACATAATCTAACATCACATCTCTTCGGATAAAAGAACTACTTCTATGATAAAATTATGTTGTGTTTTTCTAATACAAATAAAATGATGTAGTCGGGAATACTGTCTTTTAAATCATCAACTTCTCAGTTTTGACTATTTAAATTCTCAACTCAAAAAAGTTTAAAAAATAGCCAACTTCTTTGTTGACTTTCAAAAAATCCTTAACTTATGTTGACTTTGTCATTATAGACATCGGTTGAAATTTTTTTGATGCGATCTTTTTGGAAGTCAATATAAATTGAGGATTTTTTTTGAAAGGTCAACTAATTAATAAGTTGAAAATTTTGTTGACTTTTTTGAATTGGAGATTTAAATGGGCAAAACTGAAAAGCTGATGATTTAAAAGACTGTCGAATTAAATATCTTGAAGTGATTGTAATCATGACAAAATAAGTCAATCATTTCGATCAATGTACGTAGGTTGGATTGAGGCTTGATCGATTTGTATCTGTGCTCTACCTTGACTTGATCCAATCCCGACGATCATCGTCCTAGGAGGTCAAAATCACTATAAACGTGATCGTACTTTGTCCAACCTTGGTGTAGATTCTCTCAGAACCTTATATGCCAATAACGCTAAAAACAAAACGATCAGATAGTGACAAGCTCATACTAAGTCGCTTAATAATCTTTATATTTTTATTTTGGGTGTTTTAAAATATATCTCGTATTCTTTTAGACCTAGTAAATGGATGAGACAGATGATAAATTGATGAATGATAAATGAATTATCCTATTAATACTATTAGATAAAAGGATGGATGATAAATGGTTAATGAATTAATGAATAAATTCATTTATTCATTTACCATCCATTTAACAAATATTAAAACCCCTCAATCAATAACCAATAATCCAATCGACCCCATATGCTCCAACTGCCCAGACCTCCGACCACCACGCTCCCCACTAACGGACCAGAAGTAATCAACCCATTTCCCGAAGCAGTGCGTTGATTGCTTAATCTGACGAGGAAGATGAATAACTAGATGAAGTAGCAGCATCAGGACTTGACCTCTCGTCAGATTATGAACATAGCTTCATCAAGTCATCCATTTCGCTAGACATTGAACGGTGACAGTGAGACTAAGAGGGTCTATTCTTTTGACATTAATTTAATTTCTGTTCAGTTCAGTAGATAAACATTCACTATTTTTAAAATTATTTTAAAAGTGTAATAAGACTTGAAACTATGAGACAAGGTTAAGACGCATTCACTATTGTCAAAACTATTTTTGAAAATTAAAAATAATATGTAAATGTAATTAATTAATTAAATTTAAATTTTCTGTTCAGTTCAGTTTCAGTTCATATCAAAAGAACAGACCTGAGTTTGAGTGATATTACTCAAACATTGCATTTGTTCACCATGCTGTTCCTGTTGCTGAAGGTGACGCCGGTACAAAATTCATGTACATTGGCTTATTATACGCGTCGCGGCCACACATTGTCTGATCATACACTGATGGATCAAATTGAGCAAAATTCAGATATGAGTTTTGCTGATAAGGCCATTCTTGCGAAAACCCAAATCCAAAGTTTCCATCTTGACTTGCGGGCATCACCATCATCTTATCATCAAACATAACATTTCTACACTGATCTTTACTAAACAACATCATATTACCTGAATTCTTAACAAGTTCAATGCTTTCGTCCACCGCCTTAATCCTCACATTAACCCAATTTAAATAGATATTAAATGGATAAACGGATGACTAATGAGTGGTTGGTTCATCCCATTTATCCATTTAGTTAAACGAATGGTTAATGGATGAATTTTAACTGATGTTTCATGGACGGATAAATGGTTTTGGGATAATTTGCCATGTGTATATTCTTTAACATAAAAAATTATAATATTATTTTCACTTTAATTCACACATGTATTTTTTTACACTTTTTCATCATTTGTGTCAATCAAATCAGTCAGGTAACAGGAATGAGAACTCAAAGAGCAACTACAAGTCTACAAACTCCAACAACACAGATAGCCTCGAGTTGTTGGATGCATTAATTCTGCACTGCAGCTTCCTTCGGCGGACAGCAGTATCAGTTGTCTAGGTCTACCACCGTTTTATTTGCACTAGTCTCGGTTGTGAAATTAAATGATGCAAATTGCACATTCACAGCCATCAGGCATGTCCCTAACGGACTGCCGGATGACCTCTACCAATCATCTTTCGGGACATCCATTTCCTGATGCTTAATGATGGTGGAAAAAAAAACATCAAAATGTCCATACACAAATATTGCTAGTAGATTTCATTCAACTGTAATATGCCATTCTTAAATTAATAATCATAATTTTATTAGTTGAAAGTTTCAACTAATAAAATTATGTAGACAATGATTCAAAATTTCAAACAGTCTTGAATGCACTCTAAATGTTTCACAAATTATCTTTAAAGATCCTTCCTCCCTAGTCTTTGTTTCTTTCACCCAAGTTCCGCAGCTCTGTATGCATGAGAACAGAGTAAGTTCGCTCATTTATTCATACCATGGCGGCGGGTCTGATAGGCGAAGACTTACTAGGGAAGTCAATGAGTAGTCGTCGGAGCTGGGCAGGGGCATCAAGTTTCAGGGAAGTATGGGAGCCACAGCCAGACGTGTTCAGTCGGAGTGGGAGAAGGCAGGAGGATGATGAGGAGGAGCTGAGATGGGCAGCTATAGAGCGGCTACCGACTTTTGATAGGATGAGGAAAGGAGTGTTGGGTCAGGTTAATAAGGAGGATGGGCGCGTGGTTCATGGTGAAGTGGATGTTGCTCATCTTGGTGTTTCGGCCAGGAAGCAGTTGATGGAGAGCATACTTAAAGTTGTCGAAGCAGATAATGAGAAGTTCTTGTCTAAGCTCCGACAACGAACTGACCGGTAATGTGTTCATAACCAGTACTCTGACTTGATATGCATGCATGCTCTGTGGTGTAATGTTTAAACTTAGTGAGTTTTCTCCGGTCATTTGGTTGCTTGACACTCTGCAATTGCGTGGCTCAGGGTGGGGATAGAGATACCGACGATTGAGGTGAGGTTCGAACATCTGTCGGTTGATGGAAAGGTGTACGTAGGGAGTAGAGCTCTTCCAACTCTCCTGAACACGACATTAAACGCCATTGAGGTACTTTTCTGCCATTCATTTCTTGATGATCAACTCTCTTAGTCTTCATTCTGAAGCTTTGTTATTTTTTGTCAGTCGATTCTTGTGCTGCTCAGACTTGCTCCGTCGAAAAAGCAAAAGATCAATATACTTCGAGATGTCAGTGGGATAGTGAAACCATCAAGGTATGTCTTTAAATCTCAGACCTGGAAAAAAAAAAGGGTAGTTTAAAACTTCCATTCTCGTGTTTTTTCATGAAACAAAAACTAGTTTAGCTGTCCTTACTCAATAAGTGATGTGGTTCAGGATGACCCTTCTTCTAGGACCTCCCGGCGCAGGAAAGACAACATTGCTGTTGGCGCTTGCAGGGAAGCTTGATAAGGATCTCAGAGTAAGATGTGAACATTCCACTCTCTTTACTGCTTATTTCCTGTTGACAGAAAAAAAAAAACAGAAGCTGATCATCCGGGAAAAATATATAATAAAACAGGTTAGTGGGAAAGTCACTTACTGCGGCCACGAAATGCATGAGTTTGTTCCACAGAGGACATGTGCTTACATTGGGCAACACGACGTTCATTACGGAGAGTTGACAGTGAGAGAGACACTGGATTTCTCTGGACGTTGTTTCGGTGTAGGTGCAAGGTATGATATGCTAGCTGAGCTATCAAGACGAGAAAAGCAGGCTGGTATCAAACCAGATCCGATTATTGATGCGTTCATGAAGGCTACAGCTCTAACAGGCCAAAAGACTAATTTGGTCACTGATTATGTTCTCAAGGTATGTTGCTTCTTTCTGCATCATTCAGTTACATGAAACCCGAGCGCCCATCCTTAACTCCTGATTTAAATGGCCTGTCAGATTCTTGGACTGGACATTTGTGCAGACATAATGATTGGGGATGAAATGCGGCGTGGCATCTCAGGTGGCCAAAAGAAGCGTGTGACAACTGGTAAGCTGGCAACATTTTCTTCTCTTCATATTTATATCGTATACCCTTTAACTGAAATCATTTTCGCTGTGAGCAGGAGAGATGCTGGTTGGACCTGCGAAAGCTCTTTTCATGGATGAAATCTCGAACGGGTTGGATAGCTCTACGACATTTCAGATCACCAAATTCATGAGACAGATGGTGCATATAATGGATGTGACCATGGTGATCGCTCTTCTTCAGCCAGCCCCTGAAACATTCAATCTCTTCGATGACATCATCCTTCTCTCTGAAGGTCAGATTGTCTACCAAGGTCCTCGTGATACCATAGTCGAGTTTTTTGAATACATGGGTTTCAAATGCCCCGAAAGGAAAGCAATAGCTGATTTTCTGCAAGAGGTCACCTCAGAAAAAGATCAGGAACAGTACTGGTTCAGGAAGGAAGTACCTTATGCATTTATCTCAGTTTCTGATTTTGTCCAAGGCTTCAAATCTTTTCACGTTGGACAGCAGTTAGGAGATGAGCTTGGAGTTCCATACGACAAGTCAAGAGCTCACCCAAATGCACTAGCCAAAAGTAAGTATGGCATTTCCAATATGGAGTTGCTGAAAGCCTGCTTTTCGAGGGAGATACTTCTAATGAAGCGCAGCGCATTCATTTACGTGTTCAAGACTACCCAATTAACCATTATGTCACTGATTGCTTTTACCGTATTCTTGAGGACTGAAATGCCGGCTGGGACTGTTCAAGATGGGCAAAAATACTTTGGAGCATTGTTTTTCTGTCTTGTTACCGTCATGTTTAATGGGATGGCAGAGCTTGCACTGACTATGTTCCGGCTCCCGGTCTTCTATAAGCAAAGGGACTTTCTGTTCTATCCCGCTTGGGCATTTGGCTTACCTATCGCAGTTACCAGGATTCCCGTCTCTTTTCTGGAGTCAACCATATGGGTCATTCTGACATACTATACCATTGGCTATGCTCCTTCTGCAAGCAGGTACCAACTACATGTCTTCGTTTCCGTGGGAGTTGGTTGTTTAAATCTAGGACAGCCAACACTTGATGCTAATGGCTTATGCTTTTCCAATCAGGTTCTTCAAACAATATTTAGCACTCTTCAATGTACATCAGATGGCATTGTCGCTCTTTCGATTCATTGCTGCAGTAGGACGAACACCAGTAGCTGCGAACACGTATGGAACTTTTAGTTTGCTACTAGTATTTCTGCTGGGAGGCTTTATCATCGCTAAAGGTCCCCCTTTTATGCTCCTCCATTTATGTTTGGATATAACCTCATAAAGCTGTCTGAAAAGCCTTCACAACATCATTTTCAGACACTTGAGTCTGTAATAACTATTTCTCTATATACTCAGATGACATTCTGCCGTGGATGAAGTGGGCTTATTATGTTTCTCCTATGACGTATGGACAGAATGCCATGGTCATCAACGAGTTCTTAGATGATCGATGGAGTGCTGTAAGATGCCGTGTCATCATGATCACTTTGAGAGCTCCTGTTACCATACTGATATTCTGCGTCCGCTACTCTGCTTCATTTGAAATCAAGCTAACTACTCCAACTTATATGTTTTATGCAGCTTAATATAGATCCAAGATTTACACAACCAACTGTTGGAAAAGTACTTTTAGCGTCCAGAGGCTTTTTCATGACAGAGTCCTGGTACTGGATCTGCATTGCCGCACTAGCTGGCTTCTCCATCCTCTTCAACCTCATGTTTGTTGCCGCATTGGCTTACATGAACCGTGAGTATCCATACCAAAAAAAAAGCAAAATAACACCAAATGTCATTCTTGCCGTAACTAAATAATTCACTGTTATGCCAACTTTTGGCATCTGCTGGTCGATAAACAGAACCTGGAGAGGCAAAATCAATCATTGGTGAAGAAAGTAGCGCAAAGGCATCTAAAGGTCTCCAGTTAAAACCATCCATTATGTGTCTTCCTTTCTTCTGATACATGAAATGCGTATAGTGTAAGCAATCACTCATAAAATGTTCCAGGTTTTGATAAAGAGCTACGAAAAGACTTGAAACGAGGAATGGTGTTACCTTTCAAACCTCTGTCACTCGTCTTCAGCCATATCAACTATTACGTACCCATGCCTGCTGTAAGGCTTTTGATCTTAGTATCATCATTCTGAATTACCCAAAAATCCAAACTGATCTGTTCTTTTATTTTTTTACAGGAAATGAAGACGCGGGGAATTGAAGACGAAAGACTCCAACTGCTGAGAGATGCCAGTGGTGCATTCAGGCCAGGTATATTGACTGCACTAGTGGGTGTGAGTGGAGCTGGGAAGACAACCTTGATGGATGTTTTAGCTGGGAGGAAAACCGGCGGACATATTGAAGGAAGTATCTGCATATCAGGATACCCAAAAAAACAAGAAACCTTTGCCCGAGTGAGTGGCTACTGTGAACAGAATGACATTCACTCCCCCAATGTAACCGTTTATGAGTCTCTTCTCTACTCAGCTTGGCTACGCCTCTCATCTGATGTAACAGCAGAAACAAGAAAGGTAAAGCCAATCCATATCCCTTTCGAAACTTCATTCGTGTAATTTGTTGTCTCAGTGCTTGAAATTTGTTGCACCTCACATAGATGTTTGTGGAGGAAGTTATGGACTTGGTGGAACTCAGGCCATTAAGGAATGCCCTTGTAGGACTTCCTGGAGTAGACGGCCTTTCAACAGAACAACGAAAGAGGCTAACAATCGCTGTAGAGCTAGTCGCAAATCCATCAATAGTCTTCATGGATGAACCCACATCTGGTTTGGATGCTCGGGCAGCTGCTATCGTAATGCGTACAGTAAGAAATACAGTGGATACTGGAAGAACCGTTGTCTGCACCATTCATCAGCCTAGCATTGACATATTTGAAGCTTTTGATGAGGTCAGTTTTTGAGCTGAATCAAACTTGCATTTGCAGTCCAGAGTGTTGGTCATGATTTTAACAGCTCGTCATGTGGCAGCTGCTTTTGATGAAGAGAGGAGGACAGGTCGTTTATGCTGGACCACTCGGACAGCGCTCCCATAAGCTTGTGGAATATTTTGAAGTGAGTTATCCACTGGACTTCTCACTTCTGTATTTCGTATTCAGTAAAAAAAAGAAGGAAAGTGGCATCATTTTCTTACAATAACGATATTGTGTAGGCAATTCCAGGGGTACCCAAGATACAGGATGGCTATAATCCAGCAACATGGATGCTTGAAGTTACTAGCCCTTCAGTTGAAGCTCAGTTAGATGTAGACTTTGCAGAAATCTATGCAAATTCAACTTCTTATAAGTGAGCCTCCATTGCTTGTTACCTTCTTTATATCATTTGGTTCTGACAACTGTGGCCTTTACGCCGAGTGATCGTCTGTTTCCAGGAGGAACCAGGAACTAATCAAAGAGCTCAGCACACCAGTGCCCAACACATCAGACCTTCATTTTCCCACTGTATACTCCCAGCCATTTTCAACGCAATTCTATGCTTGTTTCTGGAAGCAGCATTGGTCTTACTGGAGGAATGCGGAATATAACGGCATAAGATTTTGCATGACCATTGTCATTGGTCTTACATTCGGTGCCATTTTCTGGGATAAAGGCCAAAAATTGTAAGCATCTTGATATTCATTAGCTCAATATATCCAGCCTGAGCTAAATGCCGGATTTTTTCTTATGCTAACTCAAGCTGCTTTTCTGTAGTTCCAAACAACAAGACCTGATGAACCTTCTGGGAGCCATGTACTCTGCAATACTCTTCCTTGGAGCCCTAAATTCTACAACAGTACAAGGAGTAGTTTCCATTGAGAGAACTGTCTTCTACCGTGAACGTGCAGCTAGAATGTATTCTGAGCTTCCATATGCCTTTTCACAGGTAAAACGCGGCAAATGTGTTTAAAATTAATAGTTCTCAACCTCAAAACAAAATTTGACAGCTGAAATCGTGCTTTCCTCAGGTGGTTATAGAGCTGATATACAATGCGGTTCAGTCAGTATTGTACACAATCCTGCTTTTCTCCATGATGAATTTCGAATGGCAAGTCGAAAAAGTACTTTGGTTTTTCTTCTTCATCTATACATCCTTCGTGGGTTTCACCTTGTATGGGATGTTGATGGTTGCACTCACTCCTAACGCACCAATCGCTGCTATTTGTATGGGTTTCTTCTTAAGTTTTTGGAACTTGTTCTCCGGCTTCCTCATTCCGAGACCTGTAAGAAAACAGTAGCTATCATTTTTTTTTCATGAACAAATATTTTCTTCTTATGTATATAATCTGAGGGAAGTTCACTGATTTATTTGCATTGCGCAGCAAATACCAATATGGTGGAGGTGGTACTACTGGGGAAATCCAGTGGCATGGACTCTATACGGACTAGTGACATCACAAGTGGCTGATAAAGACAGTCCTCTAACAATTCCTGGACTATTGATGCCAGTGAATGTCAAAGATTTCCTTAAAACCTATATGGGTTATGAATACAGCTTTCTTCCAGCAGTTGCGGCCGCACATGTTGGTTTTGTCCTCCTCTTCTTTTTTGTCTTCGCTTATGGGATCAAATTTTTGAATTTCCAAAGAAGATAATTCTTTCCGCAGAAGATGATGACCTGCGGAAAATAGCATAAGCTTGTAAAATGAGTAATAATAATTCCTTTAAGCATTATCTTTACGTTTAAATGCATATATCTATTAGTACGTTTACAGACAGTAGAGCAAGCTGCCATACCAGAAAATCACTCTGCCGATAAAATCACACTATATGGCCTTTTGGTACGGAATTTTGTAGTTAAAAGGAGATCAAATGCAGTTGCAGGTCGGAAAAATAAAACCCTAAACTCTCAGAATCAACGGGACTACGAACGCATCGCCAGAAATGAAATTATGCGTGCAGTGCACGCGACCTAAACAAAGATCAAAACGGAAATTTAAGTACTTGATTCGTATTCTTTAATACTTCTTAGTTTTGTAGATCTGATCCCAATTAAATGTATATATGCATGTCAAGCTATATAGAATACTGACATAGATACAAAGTAGCTACACTAACGCGACATGTGAGTGATATTGATAGTCGTTCTACTAATGTTCCTCGTTCATGTCAGTGCGATCTCCTTCCCTTTTCACAAATGAGGCCAACAAAGCTTTTGTAATTAATCTTGTTTTTTACATGACGCTTTTTTTGTAAAAGCTAGTGGTCGTATATATATTGCCAGCATAGAATTCAGGGGGACTATTTTTCGAATTTTATTGATTTTTATTTTTTCTGGTTTAGGGACTTTAAATTTATAATCAATTGTCCTATGTTGAAAAGTTACACTTCATCATACATATAGTGTATTATGTTAAAAGAAGTTGTACATTCAAATAAACATGCTAACCAGAATGCCAAACTAAGCATATACTTCACTTCGCCAGACTAGGACGTGTTTTACAGGAGCACGAAGTTTGCAGTATGATGATTTCGAGCGATTTGGAGGAAAGAAATTCCACTAAATTTTGTAACTAGTTATGACAAGGTCCAGCTTTGTTGACAACATCTCGGTTATGTGTGATTAACCTGCAGCCAGATTGTTGGCAACCGTGCCTGTTTTTGACTAGTTGAACTTACAAAGCTAGCTGGCAGTCGAAATAGAATTCTGTAAAAATTGAAGAGAAAATTTGGTATTCTGAATAATATTCACCAATTTTCATTTTAATTGGCAGGTCTGATTTTCCAAGCAGAGCAGTTGTTGCCTAATGTCCTGTAACACCTAATTCTGAGCTCGTTGTCTACATATCTGATAAATGAAGTGCTTTCCAAGAGTTACTGCTTCTTCGGATTCATCCTCTTGAAATGCCGTTGGCGATTTGTGCTGCTTTCATAGCTGTGAAATCAGCAGTTGTGGCGAAAATAGCAAAACCTGACGTGAACAGAGCTGCACCGAGTTTACCACCTGAAAAATGTCAACTGTTTTAAGGCTGATAAACGCACCCATGGAAACTGATAAATGCATAAAAACTTCGATCACTGAAATCCTGTCAGATAACTTTTAACAACTATTGAAACTACCTAAAGATACACACAAGTTCAAGTAACCAGCATTCTAGATATCCATTTGATATCTACAGTTTGATGCTTATACACAATTTATAACTCAGTAAGTCCATAACCATCAGGTCAGTCCTACAGCTGTAGCCGCTGTCACTGCAAACATTAATATTTCCTTAAGGTAACAGTCACAAGACAAAGAGAGCTTTGAAACCAACTGAATATACCAGCAGACACAAGTAGCATTACTACCATTGTTACATCCGCAAGATGAAGCTTAGATAAACAAAATTCAACCTAAGACATATTTTGCTTCGAACTGAAAGATTACAACTCAGCCGAAAATGTTTATTTTCTCAAACAACTCATCCACAGCACAAAACAATTATAACACCGAAATGAGTCAAACGCAGACCTGTACGAGGCGAGTGAGGACCACCAAATCCAAAACCTGCAATTCAAACTAGTATTATTAGATCATCATTTCTCTTGCCGAGAAATTGCTGACCTTAGTGAGACACTTGCTCAAACCTTTAAGGCGACAGAGCCAAGCACCAGTTCCGAAACCTGCCATGAATGAATTAGACAAATCCTCAACCTCCGAACCTCGAATGAACTTCAAAAATTCCCGTGCACCTATTCAACCAAAAACATATTGATCTAGTCAACATGTTTGCAAAAAAAATCAACAAACTATACACGATTTCTCAATAACATTACACTACACACAAAAAAGGCAAACTTCCACATACTTAAAAAACCCAAATCGGTTGAAAAATCAAATAATAAATTACTCTAAAATCTAAATCAATGGAAAAAAAATCGGTTACCGAAATAGGAAGCAGCTGTTGCAGCAAATCTCGCGGCAGGAACAAAACCTCGGCAGAGCAGCCCTCCGCCAATGCCTGTACACATTTCAAAAATAGAAGCAAGGATTAAAGGGAGTCGGAAAACATCAATTTGGAAATTGAAAGTGCTTCACGGGCAGTTAGGGCTTGTGGAGCACATAATCGCACCTGTGGCGATAGTAGGGACGATGACACGGTCGAGCCAGTATCCCGTGGATGCATAGGAAGATGACGACGCAGTTGCAGGTGCGGAAGGGTTTAGGGTTTCAGAATCGTTGGACGTCATTCGCTTGATTGTCTTGAACTGAAACCGAAGTGAATTCTCTACTTTTAATTCGCAAGGCCAGTTTGGTTGCGGAAATGGATAAAAGAAATTGAAGAAAAAAATTGAAGAAAATTTTTGAATGAAAAGGTATATGTGTGTTTGGTTATAAGGAAAATAATGAAAAAAATAGATATAAGAAGACTAGAATTTTCTAATGACTTTTTTATGAGAAAATTGTTTCTGTAAATTTTCGTTTCTTCACTTTTTCCGGTCACCAAGCGGAGCCTAATGTATTGTTTTTTCAATCGGATTTCTAGAAATTAGTTTATGAAATTTAAGACTAGGACATCAAGCTCACAATTACAATTGATACTAATAAGCATCAAAATGACATAATTGAAGTTGCATTTTTTTTCCCAATCTTACCGACTCTTGATCCAAACCAGCTTGTCCCAGTGAAGTGAACGGTGTATATAGAGTTGTACAGGCTTTAGAGTTTTTATTGCATACATGTAGTACAAAAATATCTTAGCATATTTAGTACATAATCATCAGTTAAAGCATCATTCATCAATTGACAACTTCATCAAGAATTTTAAGACTTTTGACTGCACATAAGGAATCTGCATCATCGACCCAATCTATGGCTTCCACACCGAAGGCGGGATGAATGACAAGCTTCCACGAAGGAGGATAAAATCTCCTAACAATATATGGAAAAAATATGGTGAAGGCATGACTTGAACCTCTGACCTCTTAAGAATCATTTGACTGACTTCTCACACAACTGACCACCACAATGACATGTTTTAAAGTTTATATGAGTGAAAATGAGTACAACATAAATCTAATGAATATGCTCGTGCGTTACAGTTGATTTACAGGTGATCTTTTTGAACACGCTCATAATGAGTTCATGAAAAAACTATGATGCCGGTCAGCCAAACACTAAGGTAAAACTCATGAGCTTTGCTTTCCATGAGCTTCTTCCGTCTCTTCCTTCTCGTTCTTAGACTTTTGTAACTGGTAGTAGTTGAATATCTTGAGGTTAATATAATCATTCATTGTTGT
>JAWWMW010001166.1:99514-110616 GCA_035048345.1 Echeveria elegans
ATTTCACGAGACTATCGATTGTGCCGGAAATGGGCAGCGCGACGGAGTTGCGGAGAGGAGAGAAGTCCGGCGACTTAAGGAACGTATAGGGCTTGTAGAGGAAAGAAGCCGTATTCTCATAATTTATTTTTGGATCCTTTAGGTATTGATAAGTACAGATACGCTCCGATTCTGTAAAATTGTATTGCAATTTTGACCGAGAACTGGTATACAGTGAAAATTTAGTAGGATGATGAATTTTTTTTTGGGTAATTTGTCATGAATAATTCCAACTTTCATACATTTGCTGAGAATAATCTCAACTTTGAATTATTTCTAAATAATCTCAATTTTGATAGTTGTTTACTCGTGGCATACCCTTTTTAAATTCTAATTTTAAATTTTTTTGACTTATTTTCTATTTGTTCAAAATAATTCATAAAAAATAACTAAAAAACTAAAAAAAATTCAAAACTTCAGAATTTTTTATTATTAAAAAGTCATACATTATTCTTGCTTTAAATAAAAAAATTATACCTCGATAATAAATATTTTAATTTAATTTAATATTTTCAAAACTAATCAAAATTTTGCATATAATTATATAACAAACTAGTGGTGATCTCGTCGTCCCGACGGGAATTGTTTCTCTGTTAAATTTTTGTATTTAATTTTTAATTTAGTTGGAATGGTTTAGTTAGGTACTTAGGTGACAGGGATTTAGTTAGATGTTGTTGGTAAATGTATCGATTTAGTTAGATGTTGTTGGTAAATGTATGGTTTGTTAGTTAGATATTCTTTTATATAGATAGATATCATAAAATATATGATTACTTGTTACTGGGTTTTATTAGTTTATTAAAAAAAATGATTTTTACTTGTTTTTTATTTTTTTATTACCTTTGTAAACTATATAGTAGAGGAAAATTGATATTTTTTGGAAAAAAAACTAAGAAAGTCAAAAAAAATGAAAATTTTATGAATAAATTTATCAAAACATGTATTACAGTCACTACTTTTTTATTTTGAATAAAATTTTATCCAAAATTTTGATAAATTTTAAAAAAATATTAAACTAATTTTAAAGAAAAATGTTTTTACATCATTACTGTTTTAATAAAATTGAAACTAAATGTATGACTTTTTATTAATTATTTTCTGAAGATTTGAATTTTTTTGAGTTTTTTTTTGTTATTTTTTATGAATTGTTTTGAACAAATAAAAAATGAGGGTATGCCACGGGCAAACAACTATCAAAGTTTGGATTATTTAGAAATAATTCAAAGTTGGGATTATTTCCAGCAAATGGGTGAAAGTTGAGATTATTCCCAACAAATTTTCCTAGAGATTATCATGGTAAAATGTAATAAACTATATAGTATATACAATATGTTGTTGTATACATTATGATAATCATATTGGTAGTCTACTATTCACATTATTTACATTTTCAAAAGAAAAAGGAGGATCTGGACAAATCAATGAAGGTCGTGATTTTCTATTAAAACATATGAAGTTGATGATTTCAAATTAATTCTGAGTACAAATTACTTTTTTAATTATTTTAAATCTCAACGATTTTGTTAAGATACAAGGCATTACAACAATTGTAATTCATAAAAGCTCTTGAAGAGCAAAGAATCAGTTTATTACAATTCCATCAATGTTTATTATCCCTTATGAATCTTAGACGTGGTACGCATTTTGCACTACTTAAGTCGGACCGCATCGGACACTTAAGGACTCAGGTCGGCCCGATCCTTCGTATAATTTACTAAACCCCGACTCATACAACCCTAAATATTTAAAGTCATTTTTTGAAAATTCGGCAAGGCAGGGCGGGGCGGTCTTAGTGAATAGTACTAGACAAGTGGGCTTTTTGAAAACTCTCAAATTTTCGGGGGTCGGATCGGGCTTTAGTATGATAGGATGAATTTACTAAACATGTTTGAATTGAAATTAACTATGTTTGTTGTGTATAAATTTAATAGATATTATATAAAATGTTTTATTTATGATAGCTGGTACTCCCTCCGTCCTGAAATGATCTTCCCGTTTGAGTTGATGACACGGTAATTAAGGAATAATGAGAGTGTGAGAGCAAAAATAAAATAAAAGTAAGTAAGAGAAAAATAAAGTAGGAAAGAGAATGTATTGTGAGAGTGAATTAATTGCCTTAAAAGGAAATAGGAAGAACTTTAGGGGACATCCAAATAGGAAAGTAGGAAGAACAAAAGAGGACAGAGGGAGTATGTAGTTTCAACCACCAACAGATCACTACACGAAAAAACAACTTTACTTTCACTAGCTTAAAATTGACGCAAATGTGAGGTTTGTATCCATGATATTTGCGTTCATAATATAGACGCACAATGTGAATGTTAAAATTTTACAAGCTGATTTTATTTGTATCTTTAAAAATTTATTTGTATTTATATAAAAAATAATTTTAATTAATGCCAAATAAAACAAGTTCATACCTAAAATGATCTTTCACTTCATAAATTTGAAAAATATATTCTATATAAACTATATCCATACACTCAAACATCTACGCAGCTTTGCAATACTTACAAAATGAACTACATTTTTGCCTTTTACTAAAGAAAGAATATTGTGCAGTGGCTAATCTACAAGAATAGGTTGATAAGGTTGAGAAAAATTGAATGGAGAATAGGTTGAGAAGTTTGAGGAACATCGTACAGAGATATGAGTAAAATTAAAATTAAAATTAAAAATGGAGTGGGGTTGGGAAGTTGTTCGACAATGATTGAAATCGTTTTAAATGCAAATTATCTATAATAATGACCCGTCCTTAAAAAAACGCATAGCTGTTAGGATATGTACACGTTGAAACTCAATATTCACTTTTCTTTCTTACTTTCTTCCGCAGTTCAGTCCGCATGAGAACAGAGTGAGAGTTCATTCATTTCTTCATATTATGGCGGCGGGTCTCATGGGCGAAGACTTGCTAGGGAGGTCGATGAGTAGTCGTAGAAGTTGGGCAGGGGCTTCGAGTTTCAGGGAAGTTTGGGAGCCTCAGCCAGACGTGTTCAGTCGGAGTGGAAGAAGGCAGGAAGATGATGATGAGGAGCTGAGATGGGCGGCTATAGAGAGGTTACCGACTTTTGATAGGATGCGGAAAGGAGTGTTGGGTCAAGTTAATAAGGAGGATGGACGTGTTGTTCATGGTGAAGTGGATGTTGCTAAGCTTGGTGTTTCGACAAGGAGGCAGTTGATGGAGACTATACTTAAAGTTGTCGAAGCTGATAATGAGAAGTTCTTGTCTAGGCTTCGAAACAGAACTGACCGGTATTCTCTCATAACCGTTACTCTAACTTGATCTGCCAGCATTGGTTTGTGATGTTTTCATCGATCTCATCAGATTGTTTTTTGTGACATTTATGTGGCTCAGGGTGGGGATAGAGATACCGACGATTGAGGTGAGGTTTGAACATGTGTCAGTGGAGGGAGATGTTTATGTAGGGAGGAGAGCCCTTCCAACTCTCCTGAACACGACATTAAACGCCATTGAGGTATTTTTTCTGCTATTCATTTCTTGATGACCAACTGTGACAGTCTTTTGTTCTGAAGTTGTGTTTATTTTTTTCATCAGTCGATTCTCGTGCTGCTCAGACTTGCTCCGTCGAAAAAAAGAAAGATCAATATACTTCGAGACGTCAGTGGGATAGTGAAACCATCAAGGTATGCCTTCAAATCTTAGACCTAAAAAATTATTTAAACAAAACAAAACTTCCATTATGTTCTCATGTTTTCTCATAAAAAAAAAATGCTTGCTTCGTTGTCGTTACTCAGTTTGTGATATGGCCCAGGTTGACCCTTCTTCTAGGACCTCCCGGCGCAGGAAAGACAACATTGCTGTTGGCACTTGCTGGGAGGCTTGATAAGGATCTCAAAGTAAGATGTGAACAACCCACACTCTCTTTCATGCTTATATCCTGTAGATGGAAAACAAAAAAAAAGTTATCATCAGATGTTAATCTGGAAATATTTTGACAAAACAGGTTAGTGGGAAAGTCACTTACAACGGCCACGAAATGCACGAGTTTGTTCCACAGAGGACATGTGCTTACATTGGGCAACATGACATTCATTACGGAGAGATGACAGTTAGAGAGACATTGGATTTCTCTGGACGTTGTTTAGGTGTAGGTGCCAGGTATGAAATGTTAGCCGAGCTGTCAAGAAGAGAAAAACAAGCTGGTATCAAACCTGATCCGGTCATTGATGCGTTCATGAAGGCTACAGCTCTGACAGGCCAAAAGACTAATTTGGTCACTGATTATGTTCTCAAGGTCTGTCGTTTCTTTCTGCATTGTTCTGTTACATTAGCCCATCCTTAACCCCCCTGAATTAAATGGTCTGCCAGATTCTTGGACTGGATATTTGCGCAGATATAATGATTGGAGATGAAATGCGCCGTGGTATCTCTGGTGGCCAAAAGAAGCGTGTCACAACCGGTAAGTTGGCAACATTGTCTTCGACTTGAATTTATATACTCTACCCTTTAACTGATATATATTTTCACCGAGAGCAGGCGAGATGCTGGTTGGACCTGCTAAAGCTCTTTTCATGGATGAAATTTCAAACGGATTGGATAGCTCCACAACATTTCAGATCACCAAGTTCATGAGACAGATGGTGCATATAATGGACGTGACGATGGTGATCGCTCTTCTTCAACCTGCACCTGAAACATACAATCTTTTCGATGACATCATCCTTCTCTCTGAAGGTCAGATCGTCTACCAAGGTCCTCGTGACACCGTAAATGAGTTTTTCGAATACATGGGTTTCAGATGCCCCGAAAGGAAAGCGTATGCCGACTTTCTGCAAGAGGTCACCTCAAAAAATGACCAGGAACAGTACTGGTTCCGGAAGGAAGTACCTTATTCATTTATCTCAGTGTCTGATTTTGTCCAAGGGTTCAAATCTTTTCATGTTGGACAGCAGCTAGGAGACGATCTTGGAGTTCCATACGACAGGTCACGAGCTCACCCAAATGCACTTGCTAAAAGCAAATATGGTATTTCCAATATGGAATTGCTGAAAGCCTGCTTCTCAAGGGAGATACTTTTAATGAAACGTAGCGCATTCATTTACGTGTTCAAGACTACCCAGTTAACCATAATGTCACTGATCGCTTTTACCGTATTCTTGAGAACTGAAATGCCTGCCGGAACTGTTCAAGATGGGCAAAAATACTTTGGAGCATTGTTTTTCTGTCTTGTTACCGTCATGTTTAATGGGATGGCAGAGCTTGCACTGACTATGTTCCGGCTCCCAGTCTTCTATAAACAAAGGGACCTTCTGTTCTATCCCGCCTGGGCTTTTGGCTTACCGATCGCAGTTACAAGGATTCCAGTCTCTTTTTTGGAATCAACCATATGGGTCATTCTGACATACTATACCATTGGCTATGCTCCTTCTGCAAGCAGGTAACAACAACATGTCTTTGTTTCCGAATTCCGAGAGAGTCGGTTGTTAATAATGTAAGGCATGAAACACACTTGACGGTAATGGCATCTGTTTTTCCAATCAGGTTCTTCAAACAATATTTTGCCCTCTTCAATGTACATCAGATGGCATTGTCCCTCTTCAGATTCATTGCTGCAGTAGGACGAACACCGGTAGCTGCCAACACGTATGGAACTTTCGGTTTGCTGTTAATATTTCTGCTGGGAGGGTTTATCATCGCCAAAGGTTTCCTACTCTCCTTTCCCCCCCCTCTCTCTTCAGTTTATGTTTTTGAATAACAACCTCGTGTGGGCTTGAAGCTGTAATAACTATTTCTGCATATACTCAGATGACATTCTGCCATGGATGCAATGGGCTTATTATGTTTCTCCTATGATGTACGGACAGAATGCCATGGTCATCAACGAGTTCCTAGATGAGCGATGGAGTGCAGTAAGATGCCAATAATCTCATGTCATCAGCTTCTGCTTCACTTGTAAATCAAGCTGACTAATCCAATTTGCGTATGCCAAATGCAGCCCAATACAGACCCACGATTTACAGAACCAACTGTTGGAAAAGTTCTTCTAGCATCCAGAGGCTTTTTCATGACAGAGTACTGGTACTGGATCTGCGTTGGTGCACTTGCTGGATTCTCCGTCCTTTTCAACCTCATGTTTGTTGCCGCATTGGCTTGCATGAACCGTGAGTGTTCATATCAAAATGTCGTTTTTGTCATAACTAAATAATTCACTGTTCTGTAACTTTGGTGTCTGTTGGACGATAAACAGAGCCTGGAGAGGCAAAATCAATAATTGGTGAAGAAAGTGACGAGAAGGCGTCTAAAGGTCTCCATTTTAAACCATCCATTACGTGCTTTCCTTTCTTCTGATACTTGAATGCATAAATGTAAGCAATCACTCTGTAAATTAATGTTCCAGGTTTTGACAAAGAGCTACGAAAAGATTCAAGAAGAGGAATGGTGTTACCTTTCAAACCTCTGTCACTCGCCTTCAGCCATATCAACTATTACGTAGCCATGCCTGCTGTAAGGCCTCTGATGTCAGTCTGGAAACCAAAATATAAGCTGATCTGTTCTTTTGATTTTTGATTTTTTGTTTCTACAGGAAATGAAGACACGAGGAATTGATGACGAAAGGCTGCAACTGTTGAGAGATGTAAGTGGTGCATTCAGACCAGGTATATTGACTGCACTAGTGGGTGTCAGTGGAGCTGGGAAGACAACCTTGATGGATGTCTTAGCAGGGAGGAAAACTGGTGGACATATTGAGGGAAGTATCAGTATATCCGGATACCCAAAAAAACAAGAAACCTTTGCTCGAGTGATTGGTTACTGTGAACAGAATGACATTCACTCTCCCAATGTCACTGTTTATGAGTCTCTTCTTTATTCAGCTTGGCTACGTCTCTCGTCCGATGTAACTGCAGAAACAAGAAAGGTAAAGCCAAAATCACGCAACGTCTTGAATCATCATTCGAATTTACTTGCCTCTTGTTTTCTTAATGGGTGTTTGAAATTTGTCGTCGTGCATGATATAGATGTTTGTTGAGGAAGTTATGGACTTGGTTGAACTAAGACCATTGAAGAATGCTCTGGTAGGACTTCCTGGAGTAAACGGCCTTTCAACAGAACAAAGAAAGAGGCTAACAATAGCTGTAGAGCTAGTTGCAAACCCATCAATAGTCTTTATGGATGAACCCACATCAGGTCTGGATGCTCGGGCAGCTGCAATTGTGATGCGCACAGTCAGAAATACAGTGGATACCAGAAGAACTGTAGTGTGCACCATACATCAGCCTAGCATTGACATATTTGAAGCTTTTGATGAGGTCTGTTTTTGAGCAGTATTCTTGTAAATTGACTTGATTTGGCAGTTCATACATACAGTTGATCCTGTTTTTAACGGTCTGTCTTCTGGCAGCTGCTGTTGATGAAGAGGGGAGGACAAGTAGTTTATGCTGGACCACTCGGACAGCGCTCCCACAAGCTTGTCGAATATTTTGAAGTGAGTAATCCACAAATATGTATTCTGTCGTCGCAGCATTTTCTTACGTTAAAGATATTGTGTAGGCAATTCCAGGGGTACCCAAGATACAGGATGGCTACAATCCAGCAACGTGGATGCTTGAAGTTTCGAGCCCTTCGGTTGAAGCTCAGTTAGATGTAGACTTTGCAGAAATTTATGCAAATTCAACTCTTTATAAGTGAGTCCTCATTGTTGGTTGCCTGATTTATATCATTTGGTTCTGTCATCTGTGTTGCCTTACACGAGTGATCTGTTTCCAGGAGGAACCATGAACTTATCAAAGAGCTCAGTACACCAGAGCCAAGCACATCAGACCTGCATTTTCCCACTAAGTACTCCCAGCCATTTTCAACGCAATTTTATGCTTGTTTCTGGAAGCAGCATTGGTCTTACTGGAGGAATGCTGAATATAACGGCATAAGATTTTGCATGACCATCGTCATTGGTCTTACATTCGGTGCCATTTTTTGGAATAAAGGGCAAAAATAGTAAGCATCTGATTGATATTCATTAGCTCAATCAAAAGCTGAGCTAGATTTCGGATTTCTTCTTGGGCTTAAAACTCAAGCCGCCTTTTGTGCAGTTCCAAACAACAAGACCTGATGAACCTTCTGGGAGCCATGTACTCAGCAATACTCTTCCTTGGAGCCCTCAATTCGAGCACAGTACAAGGAGTAGTTGCAGTAGAAAGAACTGTGTTCTACCGTGAACGAGCAGCTGGAATGTATTCTGAGCTTCCTTATGCCTTTTCACAGGTAAGTAAACTGCAAGCATTTTTGAAAAAAAACTAATAGTCTCATTCTCGAAACAAAATTTATAGCTATGATCTGTTGTTACTCACATCAGGTGGTTATAGAGCTGATTTACAATGCTGTTCAGTCCATAGTGTACACAATCCTGCTTTTTTCCATGATGAATTTCGAATGGCAAGTCGCAAAAGTACTTTGGTTTTTCTTCTTCATCTACACGTCCTTTGTGGGTTTCACATTGTACGGGATGTTGATGGTGGCACTCACTCCCAACGCACAAATAGCTGCTGTTTGCATGGGTTTCTTCCTCAGTTTTTGGAACTTGTTCTCCGGCTTCCTCATTCCAAGACCTGTAAGAAAACTACCATTTTTCCATATGTATAACAACATCTGGAGAAACACTGAATCTATTTATTTGCATAACGCAGCAAATACCAATCTGGTGGAGATGGTACTACTGGGGAAATCCAGTGGCGTGGACTTTATACGGATTAGTAACATCACAAGTGGCTGACAAAGACAGTCCTCTAACAATTCCTGGACTGTTGACCCCAGTGAGTGTCAAAGCTTTCCTTAAAACATATTTGGGTTATGAATACAGCTTTCTTCCAGCAGTAGCGGCCGCACATGTTGGTTTTGTCTTCCTCTTCTTTTTTGTCTTTGCTTATGGCATCAAATTCTTGAACTTCCAAAGAAGATAATAATTTCCGCAAAAGAAGAATGGCCTGCGCAAAATAACTGTGTAAGATTGTGAAATGAGCTATTCTTTCCAGCAGTAGATGCGCATACATATCTTTAAGTTTACAGGAGCACGATCATTGTGCCCATAAATTCACACTTTTTTTTTTGGGATCTTTAAGTAAAAGGAGATGAAATCCAGTGGATAAAATAAGGTCGGAGATAATTAAACCCTAAAATCTCAGAATCAAAGGGACTACGAATTCGTCACCCGAACTCAAAATCAAATTGAGATTAAATGAGACTATACATGTACATGCAATGCAATCAAATCAAACGGAAACCGCAATTAATAAAGCACAAAGGATAGATTATAAGTTATTTTTGTCCAAGTTCTTTGCCAAAAATATTTATATATATAAAAGAATATCACCATCAATCATTTATCAACCACTCACTTTCTCTCACTAATTTCTTTATTTTCCTCACTAAAGACTCAATTACAATAAGACTTTGACAAAAATGTCACTCCCACCATCCTTATTTACACTACATGTCATCCATCATTATTCAGTATTTAACTGTATTTGACCATATTTTATCAGGTAGATTTCAAAAAAAATTATAAAATTAAGAATTAAAAAAATATAAAATTAAGAATTGAAAATTTGAAACTACAAATTATAAATGGAGCGAAAAACATTGTAAAGCTTTATTAAATCGAATGAAGACACCGAAAAATTTACGTTGGAATGATGGGAGCGCAACTAGTGACTTACAAATTACTTTCAACACCATTAAATATATATATATATATATATTATTATTATTATTTAATAATAAAATATATATAAATTCCATTTATATGTTAATATGTATTATTAGAGGTGAACCCGTCGTTCCGACGGGACCTTGGCGTCAATATACATTTTTATGTATATTTTCGTTCGATTTTTCTAATTTTTTTCTACGTTTCTCATTCTAGTTTTTTAAGTGTTTTTTATTCTGATTTCTCCATTCAATTTATTCACAAACTTCCCAATATGAATTTTTTTAAAAAAAATTTAAATTATAATATTTTAAATTTATTTTTCTAATTTTAAATTATTAAATAATTTTTTATTTTTTGGGCTTAATAGTGGGCTTAATTTTTTGGGCTAAATACATTTAAGTTAATAATTCTAGTTTTTAATTATAATATATATATTAAAAATATATTATATATATTAATTAAGATAAATGGATGGGGTAGGAGTGAAGGTAAAATTAGAAATTTCTATGGGACCCGCTGGGGGTGCGGGGTGCGATTAGTGGTGGGATTAGTGGTGCCTATGTGTGGTGGATTGAAGATTTAGCAATCAAAAATTAAACTTTAGCCGTGAAAATTTTCGTTGTTGTTTGTATGTTGCGGATGAAGAGCTATTATTAGTATATATATATATATATATATATATATATTATCGTAAAAAGTAATTATATGATGCAATAATAATGCACATGTTATACTGTGCCCTCTTCATATATTCAAAAAGATAATTATAGAAACCATCTTGTTTCCACCGACACATCCAAATTATTTAATCACACTTTTCTTTTCTCTATTCATTTAAAACCATCCTTTTTCATTTTCGTTCAGATTTTTGTCTGAATGGCTTAAAAATAATGATGGTTTACTGAAACATATTCCTCCAATTTAAAATGTAATATGTGTTATAAAAACATTGAAAATTCAGATTGTACTGAAATATTACTGAATAAGTTGAGAGAAAGATAAGAGATGTTGGTGTACTTTCTTTCATATACAAGTGCCCTATTTATCAATAGTAATTTAGACAAGTTTTACCTAAGCATGCCAAACTCAACTATTCATAATACTTACTCTTTTGGAATGTTTAGTACTCCCTCCGTCCTGAAATGTTCTGTACATTTGGTGGTTTGACACAAATATTAAGAATGTAACGGTTGCGTGAGTGAGTGAATAGTGTAAAAGTAGAAAAGTGAATAGTAATAAAGTAGGAGAGATAGTGTATTGAGAGGAAAAAATGATTGTGTGAGTGAAAAAATAATGTAAAAGTATGAAAGTGAATAGTAAGAAAGTAAGAAAGAGAGTGTATTGAGAGAAAAAGAATGATTATGTGAGTGATAGAATAATGTAAAAGTAGGAAAATGA
>JAWWMW010001166.1:110716-121349 GCA_035048345.1 Echeveria elegans
CAGTTTTCGAGCAGTACTCTTCTGTATCAACTTGCATTGCCGGTTTAGACACTTGGACATGTTTTTAACAATCTTTCCTGTGGCAGCTGCTGTTGATGAAGAGAGGAGGACAAGTATTTATGCTGGACTACTCGGACAGCGCTCCTGCAAGCTTTGTGGAATATTTTGAAGTGAGTGATCCATTGGACCTCTCAATTCTGAACTTCATCCTCAGTAAAAAATGGAAAGTGGCAGCATTCTCTTACATTATCGATACTTTGTAGGCAATTCCAGGGGTACGGAAGATACAGGATGGCTATAAATCAGCAACATGGATGCTAGAAGTTTCTAGCCCTTCAGTTGAAGCTCAGTTAGACGTAGACTTTGCTGAAATCTATGCAAATTCAACTCTTTAGAAGTGTGAGTCTTCATCATTTGTTGCCTGCTTTTTTATCATTTTCTGTCAACCGTGGCCTAACGCCGAGTGATCTGTTTCCAGGAGGAACCACGATATACTCCCAGCCATTTTCTACGCAATTCTATGCTTGTTTCTGGAAGCAGCATTGGTCTTACTGGAGGAATGCTGATACGTGTATCTTCATGGGCCAACTCAAGCTGCCTTTTCTGCAGTTCAAAATAACAAGACCTGATGAACCTGCTGGGAGCCATGTACTCCGCAATACTCTTGCTTGGAGCCCTCAATTTGCACAACAGTACAAGTGGCAGTTGCCGTTGAGAAAACAGTCTTCTACCGTGAACGAGCAGCTGGAATGTATTCTGAGCTTATGCCTCTTCACAGGTAAAGCCGCAAGCGTGTTGAAAATTAACAGTCACCTCCTCAAAACAAAAAATGATTTACAATTCGATTCAGTCTGTGTTGTACACAATTAACTCATCAGCTCTGACGAGCTCACATACACGCTAGGCGGGACATTGTACCATGAGTGGGTTTGAACCCTTACCTTGACAAGAGCTCAACCACTTTAACACCACCCTTATTAAGTCAAAAAAATGTTAAAAAATATCAATTCTAATAAAAATGTAATGCATTTCAAGCGTCAATTGGGTTATTTTTCACCTGGATTCCCTGTGTTCTGGAGAACACGCATGTCAATTCTTCAGTTTCAAGATCTGGAATTTGTTGAATACAAGCACATTGAACCAATTGGTTTATACATATTTACAACTTACTAAAAGGAAATAGTGCAGCAATACCATCTGGAACTGGAAGATAAAAGCGTCAAACCCTCTACTAAAGTTTCTTCTTTCGTTTCTCCTTATTACAAGTGTCATGTGCGGCTCTATATAACTTATGTACAAGATGTATGTGAGCTGAAATCAGGAAAACATAGGACAAATATTAATGCACTGCAATAAATAATTCTGTTTCTTTTTTGAAACATGCTGTGCTTAAGAAATAAATAACTAATCAAAAAACTGATGTTTACGGTATGAGACCCATACCTGAAATGATTGTCCAAGCTCACAAACAAATACTAGTCGTGTGTGTAGGTCATATATACTCTCATATGTATATACAGTTAACCTAGTGCCTTATCAGCATTGCTCGACAGCGGCAGGGGAGCCTTCATTAAAGGTTTCAACATTTCCATGATGTTGGAGAAGGAAGGACGTTTCCAAGGCTCACTGAAATTAATAGTTATGTCAATGCAATGAAGGCAGTATTAATTAGTTATTAGGGAATTCTAAAATTGAGGATTTAGTTCACTAACTTTGCCCAGCAAGCTTCTATTATTGAGGCGATTTGAGGATTCAAATCACGTGGTATTTCAAGCCTTTTACCTCGGATGCCAACAGCAACTACAACCTACAACACAAGAACACAAATTGTGATACCAATATTACAAGAAATCAGAAATGACAAATCAGCAAGCAAGAGGAATCAGATTTAGGGAAACAAGTTGCCATTTAAAAACAAATTGATGCCGTCATCGCTTTTGGGAATTGTGATTGAACACCCTCTAATTGCCAATAGAGGACTGCTGTGAGTATCAAAAGCAAAATGGAGGACTTCTGTGGTGTTTTAATATTTAATCGAACAATAACTTCTAAATTGGCATCTAACCATAACTGTACAGGGAGATTCCAATTTCCAAATAAAGGCTAATTAAAGAATATTTGCAGAGAGAAGGATAATACGTTTTTACTTTTTCCTTGAAAAATGTTGGACTGACTAGCTTGTGCCACCCACTTCTCTGATTCATAAATGTAACTTGACATGAAAGAACACATACTTTTTTCATTTAGACTAAAACTTGAATCCAACACGTCAAAAAAACAGGGAAAGTGTCAGCATGTACTATTGGAACAAACCTGTGGTGCATTTAGGTTACTCCAGGGCTGCTGCATAGTAGCAAGTTCCCACAAGATGACCCCGAAGCTGTAAACATCTGACTTCTCGTTTGATGGCTCATCACGAAGAACTTCCGGAGCCATCCACTCAGGCTTTTTTTTTTCAAAAAAGAAACTGTGAGATTCAAATCAATAATTTGATAATCTTGCTACCTATATTGGCATAACTTACAGTTCCTGCCGCTGTTTTTGAAGAAATATATGTATTTGTCTTCAAACGAGATAGACCAAAATCAGCAACCTAATTGTAAGAGAGAACCATGACCAACGAGTACAGTTAAAGTCTGCAAGGAGTTACAAGGATGTAGGGTCCTATATGCCATAAACATGCAGGCAAATCCATTATTTGGCTTACCTTAACTGTAAATTTTTTGTCAACCAAAAGGTTAGGCGACTTCAAGTCACGGTGAATTATAGGAGGATTCCTATTATGAAGATAATTCATCCCTTTGGCCTGCAGGATTTATAGGTATATTTTTTAAGGTAAGAGCAATATTTTAATGTAATAATCAAATGATGTAGTTGAAGCATACAACTCTAATGAAAGAAAATTTTAAATACCACATCGTGTGCCATATTCAGCCTACGTCTCTCATCCAAAGCTTCCCTGGCTCCCTGCCTATGTAAAAGTCGAAATAAACTACCCCTGCCATTGGAAACGACAATAAGTACAGAAAATAAGTCAACCTTTACACAGATATTTGTTTAGATAAGTATAAATGACGATACACGCACTGTAAAGCGCATGAAAACAACAGACGAATATACCTTGACAAATACTCAGTGACAATAGATAAATGTGGCCTTTGAGTGACAGCGCCCATAAATAGAACAATGTTTGGATGTCGAAGGCTTATCATTATCCAAACCTAAAGAACAGAGCATCAATAATCAGAAGAACATGAGAAAGTCACAAATATACCCAACACTCTTAAAGTATAAGTATAACAATGATGATAGCGCATATGAAAATCAATCAAATACCTCTCTCAAAAATTCCCTTACAAACTTTTGGAAAGAAGCCTCTTCGGGAAAGTCTTGCTCAGTTAGAATCTTCACAGCCACTTCCTAAACAACACATCCACAATGGGTCATTCATAACAAGTTGAAGCTATGTAAGAAAACCGGATAAAATTCCACATAAGTGAACATTCTTTACATTTACATCAGCACAAATCCAAGAAAGCTCAGAGATCACACTCAAGAAGATAATATTATAAGGCTGAAAATGCTTAGTGGCAGCAAAATACGCCTTTAGGTAAAATGAAAATGAAGCAAACATAAAAAGAAAATGATAAAGATGACGTATTACTAACATCTCCATGCCAATCAGCACGATGCACAGTTCCAAAAGAACCTGAAATAGCAAACCAGAATCCTCAACTGTCAAACTAACATAGAAATATCAAATTATCAATATATGAGGAAACAAGAAGAACACCTTCTCCGATTTTTTCTTTCAACACAAGATCATTCCATGGTATTTCCAAATCGTCCATATTACAAGAGAATTCAGCATTTAGTGGTGGAGGGAGCCCACGTCCTCTATCCAGATATGTATTGCCATGGACAAGTCGTTTATTCGCAGTCGATATAGCTGGTACATTTGATGTGATAGTATAGTTTTTGGAAGGGGCATATGAGCTTTGCAACTGAGTATCTTTATTACGGACGTTGGGTGCAACCTTCTGTTCAGATATCTCACTGCTGACAATAATACGTACCCCATTGGCATCCATATCAGTTATGTCTGCTTCTACAGGCAACACACAAAAATGTACTTCAGCGATCCTGAAAAGAAAAATACAACTACTACACAGCAGCTAACTAGCAAGGTTTAGTGAACCAAATCTCATATGTTTTTATGGCTGCAGTAAAGGATTCACTATCATAGACTGGCAACGAAACTCCATCAACTTGCATTGAATCTCAGCTATTTGGTAGCTCATACGCTAGTCTACGTATCTTTCTTATTAGCATGCCTTTGAATTCATAAAAATGCACTATTTCCCACGTTGGCTGTCATCAAACTGTAACTCTCAGTCATTATATTATCTGGAGTGTATAACAGGCGAGTGAAACTTTATCCATTATCATTTTCATATTACAAATTTTACAAAAAACACTTTTTTGAACTTCAGCAGCATATAATTACTAAGAAGCATTAACCTTTTATATGCATTTTTACGATAAATGAAAATATGACAGATATTGGTGCAAGTCTAATATATAAGACAGGAGGGTGCTGTTCAACCACTATAACGCCATGTGATTTGAATGATTTTGATTACTTCTAATAAGAAAACAATATAAACAAATATTTGGTTTACTATGGTGATTCGTACCAGCAACTGACTCATCAAGGGCGAAGTCAAGGTTCAAACAATCAGCGAAGTACAGTTTTGCCAGTGACCTAAAATCAATATTCGCTGGTTTTAATTGCGGAAAGCGCAAGGGAGAAGAAATCGAAACAGAACTCGGGCCGTTTAGCGATGAATCCGGATCACATAAACATCCTGGCTTCCCAACCAAATCCACCATGTACTCCCTGCGAGATATGAGAGAACTTTAGTGAAATACCAATAAAAGTTTTTACAGGGGTGTGTCAATCTTAGAGATACTTTAATACCCAAAAGTCAAGGGGATGATCAAATAAGTATTGTAGAAGAGAGATCTACATATAATATTTTATTACTACCGGCATTAAGCGAGTTAAATAGCTATTCCATAAACTACGGAAAACATATGTTAAGCATTAATTGTACAGCTCAAACTTCCATTTCTCTCATCTACTTCTATGACGAGAGTCGCGTCACAGTTCCGGAAAGACTGATAATTTAACACCAGCAGAGCATCTTCGATGAAGACCATCCCTAAGGTTAACACTCGACCAATTCAAATCTCAACATTCAATTGTAGTATACAATCCCTTTGCTTGAAAAAAAAAAAAACATGAGTCCTTTGCTATTATTTTCATCTTCACCAATTAGACTCGATTTAGTTTTATCAAACCTGTCAATCCCAAAGCGAATGAGACAAGAGGATGCATCAACTCCATCACAATACTTACAGCCTTTAGCAATCCGACATGGCAGATCAATTGCATCTGCTAGTAACTGCAAAACAATCACAAAGTTTTGACAATGAGCAACTCAACTGGAAGTTTTGAAACCTTCGAAAATATTCATACAAAGTGGTGGTAACAAAATTTGAAACACCATAAATGCTGAATGTTTTATTAATATTCTGTGAAGAATGACCATATAAAGAGCTGCTTGAAAACCAGGCTGCATGTGTAGATGCATAGCTTTCTAGTCATCCAATTAAATATTATGTAACACTAAAGAGCTCATGGCCAGTAAAATTGCAATTCAATTAAGATAACTGCAGTCCAGGTTCCTAATCCTGAGTTCATAAATCATAATAACTAATTCAGTGGCTGTTACAATGTGTGTAATGGGGATTAACCCTTTAGGTCCATCAAGTAGTCCACTGCAAGGATTTTAATGAACTGCTTGGAAAGCTGCGTTCAAGTGCATGCCTCTCTTCTGGACCATAAGTATTTAGTCACTGACCACATATGCGGAAATATAATAAGTCATGCACCAAATAATCAAATGTACAGACAACAACCCCATCTCTTGGATTTTAATAACTATTTATACAAGGTAAAAGCTGAATTGTGCTGTTGCGGAGCTACAAATGTGAATGTAATAGGAAATTCGTGTTCGTTTCTTTGTTTACTACTGTAACCAAAACTAAGGCATTTATGAAAGAATTGTTTTTAAAAGATAAACAGAGCCTATCACGGAACTAGGTTGTGCATCCATGTTTTGTAGTCTCACAGGGTTAAAATCAGAACGAAGAATTTACCCATCGAGAAATTGTGCAGGAACTTACCTTGAAAAGTAAACATCGATGTTTACAAAGTCCAACTGACAAGCTACCAATCGGAAGCACAACAGATTTGAAGCAATCCTTGAGATTATCACTGCGCTCCCTCCAGACTGGAAGCACTTCATTCTCTCCAACAGAAACTGCGCCCCTTAATACGATTATGCGACAACGTATACGTAATGTAAACATCAGTCCATACAGAAACATATCACGTGTTAGGTAAATAACATTGTGAAATGTATTTGTCAACTGGCATACCCCATATGAGCACATACAAGTTCCGCGAGATGTCCAACAACCTCCTGAACTGTTATGCAGGTAGTAGAAATTCTGTGAGCAGTATTTAGTAATTCCTTCAAGCTGAGATCATTTCGAAGATCAACCAAAACTACGTCGATCGAAGAATCGAAGGTGGAAGCAATGGACTTGAGTGACTCAATGCAAGGAATCCGGCCGCTCTCTTGCAAGTCAGTGCACACAGTCCACATATATGGATGCATACCATTGATAAGGTAAAAACCGTCAGGGACTTTGTCAGAGTATGAGAGACATCCATTTACCTGACATTTAAACACTTAAACTGAATATATTACACAATATGAGTATTTTCAGAAGGTATGGAATGTTACATTACATCATAGAATTAATATCATGATTATTTCTTCCTAACAAGCATACTACTCTAGGATAATAAGAGCATTGACTAGTTATAAATTTCAAAACAACTAGATTAATAAAAGGAACTACCCAAAAGCGATGAGACATGGCCTCAGCAGAGCCAGAGGCCACCCTAGTGGAACTGGCATGAGGCACAGGGTCCAAAAAATTAGGATCATCAGCACAAGTAGCCTCAGCAGAAACCCGAACAGTTAAAGCAAGCTGCAATTGATAACTCTCTTCAGTCTGCTGCGCCCAACTCCTAGTCCATCCAGATCCATCCATCCCACTTACCCCCATCTCTCCACCATTCCTCATCTCATTAACCCTAAACAACTCTCCAGACGGATGAAACTCACTAGTGGCAGCAGCAGAAGTAGTAGGCGCGTAATAATCACTAGAAAGCGAACTTCCCCCAAAGCTACTATCGCTAGACTGCCTCTGCAATCCAATCGGTTTAGGAAACATAGGCGTAACCCGATGATGATGCATATGCCTTGAACGATGATGATGGCTTTGGTGGTTGTAATCGGTGATGCCTTCTAACGTAGTAGTGGTTCGGTAAGGCTTGGTTGACTGAAATCTAGGGATTGTTGTAGTGGTGGTGGTTGGGATGTGGTCGTCAGGGAGTGGGAGACGTGTGAGTAAGGAGTAGTCGCCGGCTCTGTTAGTGTCAGGCGTGGCCATGGAGATTGAGATCAGAGGGATGCTGGTTGACGATGAACCCTAGAAACCGACATTTCGTTCCTTTCCGCAGACAGGTTGAAAAAAGTGGAAAAGCGTACGTTGTTATTGGCATTTGCTTGTTGGTCTTTTTTTTTTAAAATTTTTTTAAAGAAAATAAAGTTAATTTATTATCGAAAATCAAAATAATCCTAACAGAGATTGACATCACAAATGTCTCTTCCCCACTTCCTTCAACTCAGTTTGGCACTGCTTTAAAGTTGTAGGGCACCCCCGATTCACCGGAAATTAGGTTATTGGACGAGTCTGAAATGGAGAATGATGGCGGATCCCACAAAGCCGGCTTGTACTCATCCCCTAAATGGATGATGACCACAACCCCATGTTATGCAAACATATTTTCGGAACATTCGTCATTTTTATTTATAGATATAAAAGAATTTAATTCACCATTATACATATAGCTATGGAAATTTTCATCGTTAAAATTATTAATTTCATTGCTAAAAATAGTTTGAGAATAAGACAAAAAATAATAGACAAAAAAAGAATAAGATAAAATTTAAAAAATTTAAAAAATCATAGGTATAAATTTAAAATTTAAAAATGTGCGGAATACATTGATAAATTTGAGGGAATCAAATGAAGTCATTAAAATAAAAATATCCTAAAAATTAAAAAATTAAAACTAAAGTAGTAAATGAAACAATATGAAAAAATCAACAGAGATATAAATAAAAACGTATGTTCATGTCACAGACGGACTCACCTCTAGTCACAAAATAAAATCCAATTTGTTCATCATAACAGGCAACTCGATATTCAGCCCCTAACTACACGCAAATTGTCAAATCTGATGTCATAAGTTTAACAAAATGTACCACATTGAATATTTGAAACACACTAAAACTTGAAATTAATAGCTATGACAAAATACAAGCCATTCTGCAGGCTTTGGGGGTTAGATTCCAGCTCTGATGCATCATTTCCTGTCAACTGCACAATACCCAACCTGTGTACAAAATTACAAATATCATTAGTAAGGGCGACACAGGGCACAACACCGATGCAGGTTTACATTGACCTGCAAAACTTGTGAATCAGCTCAGATAACTGCGTAACTTCATAACACATAAAAAACCGACTAGAGAGACTTCGATGGCTACATTCCTGCTTCAAGCCTTCAAAAATGTCAAAAGATATCATATGTACCATGTATACCTAGAAAATGCCCCTGCCAAGGCATTGGTTATGAAACAAAAGATTCCTAGAAAAACTTCGAAGCAAGTACTAGAGCCTTAATAAACATACTGACACTCATCAACTGAATCTGTTGGGTAGCGACTACTGGTATCTAGTTAAGGCATGCAAGTCTACCAACAAATACTACTGTGCATTTGGTTTTCACTTTTAAACCTCATGAGGTTAAAATGTGAAGATAGGTGTTACTGTTTGATGGAATAATGAACACGTACTCCACCTGCAAAGTGGCAAACTGTCCTAAGCTATGCTATGAGGGTTTTCTCTTAAAAAAAGATACTGAAATAACATGAAATACAACACTATGAGAGAACATGCAAAAGCACGAACCTGGGTACGTAACAAGATTAATAGTCATAACCTCCATCACGGTCCTGATTAAGATGCGGAGAGTCACAACTCACGATTTGTTCTGCCATTCCGTGCATCCTCACTGACACTACTGTCATTCTTAACACCATGAGCCTCAGTCCTGCCTCCTGATTCTAACTGTTCTCGCTCCCTGTTCCACATTTCAATCTTAGCCCTTCTCTCAGCACTACCTTCTCTGACTGGACTACTGTTTCTCTTTGCCCTAGGGCTTCTACAAACCCCCTATATACCCAGGGCCTCTAGGCCTCCGCCCCATACCTTCATAAGGACGGTCCCCGTCATTGCTCCTCCTGCTAGAACCAAGTCCGCCTCCGCCATAAGGACGATCATCATAACCACAGCCGCCATGTGAACAGTCTTCATAACCACGACCTACATGAGCATGGCCATCATAGCTACAGTTTCTAATAGGACTACAGCTTCTGCTTCGACTGCGGCTATGACGGCGTCTACTTCTTCTGAAAAGTTTTCTCCTCAATTCATTAAATTTCCAAGGAAGGGATATAAGTAAATACAGTATGCTGACTAATAAAAATACCAACAATCGATCTACTAAAGGGACAAACCTGCCGATCTTTTTCAGATGCATGAAGTTACAGTAACCGCCTCGGTTGCAGACATTTTCTTCATATTGTCTACAAGTAGCTTCACGAAAATTCGTCACAGGTGATAAAGTCTACAATGATGGGGCGCCCTGGAAATTTTTATGTCATTAGTCAAACAACTAGAAGGCAAAATGATTAAAAGACAGGAGGGTAAAACCTAGCAAATAATCAAAAGTTAGCTTTTCAAAGTGATCTTACTGCTACTAATTCATATATTATATCTAAACAGTGAACAAACAACCGCACAAGAAAACCAATATTTTCCTTTTCTTCATGAAGTTACAAAACCTTCGTAAACTAAAAAAATGCATATCACCTTGCAAATAATTCATTTTTTTCTTTCTAAAAAGGAAAGGAGGCTAAAGCTTCACCCCAATTTCACAAAAAGACTTCTTTAAAGCATTGGAAAGAATACATACCTGCATAAAAACGACCAGTCAAGTTCTTCACAGCGTTCTCAGCTTGGTCCTCTTCACCGAAATTAACACAGACATTACCAACCTGCATACAAGCCAAAATACTAAACCCCGTAAGTGAACAAAGGTATAAATGAAGCGGACATCACATCATCATTCCATACCATGTGGTCAGCGCGAAGTTATCACAGATGTTGAGGCTCTCCACAACCCCATACTTACTCAGCTCCTCAAACAAGTCTTCATAGAAATCCTACAAAACCACACATTTATCAGCCCAACAATCCAATAACCAATTTGCAATCAATCAAACCCTAAACAAGAATCTTAATTTAAATTAAAATAAATAAAAAACAGACCTCAAACTGTTCCTGAATTTTTCTAGGATCA
>JAWWMW010001166.1:121449-133253 GCA_035048345.1 Echeveria elegans
AAATCTCAGAGACGGCGCCGGCAGCAAAAAGCTTCAATCTTTGCTAACAAATGGCGGCAGCACAGAATCAGCTACTCAACAAGCTCACAGCAATCAAGTCATCTTGCATAGGTTCATACGACGACGTTGCAAGAAAGATCACCAGACTCCTCATAGACGCCGGAGCTGAGTCACTCAAATCAGCACCTTCACTCCTTTCCAATCTCCGATCTGACTCCACACGTCTCATACTCTCCAACCCATCATTACCCACTAGATCATGCCTCTCGTTCTTCAACTTCCTCAAACGAAACCCATCTCTTGTTTCTCAGCCACCAGACCTCAGAGCGCATTTCACCATTGTGTCGAGGTTGTTCCGTGAAAAGAGGTTTGATGAGGCGAAGGACGTGATGAGGACTGCGGTTGTTGATGAGGGATTGGAGTGTTCTGCGTTTAATGTGGGAGAGATTGTGGTTGTGGGTGGGAAAGGTGGTGGGTGTGGGGATAATAAGACTGCACATCAGGTGTTTGATAGTTTGCTTAGGGTGTATGGTGAGTGCAAAATGTTTGATAAAGCGTTGGGTGTTTTTGAGTATATGGTGGAGAAGGGGATGAAGGTTGATCACAGGTCTTGTATGTCGGTTGTGCTTGGGATGAAAAGGTATGATGAGGTTGACTTGTGTTTGAAGTTTATTATGAGAATGGTGGAGGCGAATGTACAGATTAATGTGTATTCGATGACCATTGCTATTGAAGGATGGTGTGGGAAAGGAGAGGTGGATAAGGCGAGGGAGTGTCTAGCTGAGATGGGCAGAAAAGGGGTTAGGCCGGATATTTTATGTTATAATGTTTTGTTGAGTGCGTATATTAAGAAACTTGATTTCCGTGGTGTGGATGAGATGGTGAAGTTGATGAAGAAAGATAAAATGACTAAGAGTCCAGCTACTTACTCGATTTTGATTGAAGGGTATGCCAGTGCAGGGAAGTTTGGGGTTGCAGAATGCTTGTTTGAGGAGATGAAGGAGAAGGGTGTGGAGGCTGATCCATACGTGTACACTTCAGTCATCAGCTGGAATCTCAAGATGGGAAGGATGAAGAGGGCATCCGCTTTGTTTTATGAAATGCTTGACAAAGGGATTAGTCCTACGGATAGAACTTTCGGTGCGTTGATTAATGGGGCTTTACACGCCGGGGCTGTGAAAATTGCAGATGTTTTAGTAGGGATGATACAAATTCGAGGCATTGATTTAAATGAGGTGATTTTCAGTAGACTGATTGCTGGATATTGTGAAAAGGGGATGATTGATGAGGCTTTGCGACTACTTGACATGATGGTTAAAGGAGGATTTAATCCAGATGTATATACATGCAACACAATTGCAAGTGCTCTCTGCCAGAATGAACGCTATGAAGAAGCCAAGAGCATCTTTTTTGCCATGGTTGATCGCGGAACAAGTCACACCACTGTCAGCTTCTCAACTCTAATCAACATACACTGCAGACAAGGCAACTTGGTCGAAGCAAAATCAGTATTCCGTGAAATGGAGAAAAGAGGAAAAAAACCTAACACCACAGCTTACAACGCCTTACTAGATGGATATCTCAATCAAAAGAAAATGATGAAAGCATATCAGCTCAAGAAAAAAATGGTGGATGAAGGCGTGGAACCAGATGTTAACACCTACACAATGCTTATATCTGCAGAATGTGAAGCCGGCAAAGTAAACAAGGCAACCAAGCTGTTCAATGAAATGCAGCAAAAAGGGTTACAACTGCACCCAACAACACACTCAGTTCTCAAATCTAAACTTTCAATGCAAGGGAGTTCAGACTCAGATCTTCCATCATTTTCTATCAGCCTTCACCAAACTGTATCCTCATATGTATCGATCTCAGAAGAATCCGGAAATGTTTGTTAGATTTTCTCCCTCTGTTGAAAGAGTACTTCTTTGGATAATTCAGAAATATTTCATCCATGTTGGTTTAACTTTCTCCATCAATCAAGCTTGGCTCTGCCCAGCTTTAAATTATAGTAAAATATACAAATGGTTCAACACTTATTGCAGTCACTAAGTTTGACTCAGCAATGGATCTTGGAGAACCTCGTCATGGTCAATACTTTATCTCAAAGTTGTACCATTGCCCCGAGCAAGAAGATGGTTGAAGATCAAGTTGTGTATCTTCTTCTTGTTCGGTTCGCACTAGAGTTGGCCAAAAGAAGAACAGGGCTTCGCGAATCACCAGACCCGAGCGTCGAAGCTATCTGCTCTTAGAGCCTTCTCCTCTGACTCCGGTTCCGGATTGATCTGCGCCACTCTCTTTCCGGGACATGGAATCAACCCTGAGATTGCCGAATCCGTTAAACAGGTCATAATTCTGATCTGTTGATTTTTTTTCATCACGACAATTTGAGCTGCGAAAAAAAACTATGTTTTATTTTGTTTTGATAATGCAAATTCCAAACCATTTTCAAATCAAGAACAGTTCTTATGGCTTCGAGGTATACCTTGAAGGCCGAATTTCGATTCGAGGGAGCTTTGACAGATGAAGGAGTTCAAGGGGACATTTGGGGCTTAATTGTTCTATGTTTAGTATGTATATGGTTGTTTTAGGAAGAAGACTTTGGGTCTTAATGGAGTGAGGCCATTTGAGTTATTTTCTAATCCATGTTGACTTATTAAGTCCACTTGCTCTATGGATTGTGTCGTGTATTCTTTTCCATGAATAAAAAAACTGAGCATAACTTCATGTGAAGGTCATACCACGCACAACTCGGCTTAAACTGCGTATTTTGTACTTGTACACAGTCGTTGTCATCTCAATAATGAGCACTATCACAATGGCCATTGCTGTATTTCCTTCGCCAGCTTACCCTTTTGTCTGGTTTCTTAGGCACGGTGAGTGCTGTATTTTTAATGACGATATTGCCCTTGAGGATATTACCTTTACTACATCACGCTGGAATTATTGATATCATTTTTGGAATTATCAAAAACATGTGCCTAAGAAGTGGTTGTTCGGTAAGGCTTGGTTTACTGAAGTCTGAGGATGTGGTCATCTTGGAGTCGGGTGAGTAAGTGAGTGGTCGCCGCCTCTGTTGGTGTCAGGCGTGCCCATGGGGATTGAGATTAGAGGGATTTTGGCTAACAATGAACCCTCTAGAAACCGCTATTTGCGCCGAGACTGATTGAATAAAGTGGAAAAGAGAATGTAATTGGCGTTCCTTTGCCTTGATTGCCAGTTTCTCTTTTTTTTTTCTCTTTTGATTTAACTATAAAATGAAGTTAATTAAAATATGAAAAAACAAATTAATCATAAATTAGTTGAAGATAACAGTGTGGATAAAATGTATTATAATTTACATATCCATATCCAAATAAAATTGACACTCTACTATGTGCAGCATATGTATTACTTATTGTAAAATTACAATAAAATGGACTTAAATTTAAATTGTTCGTCATTTTTAGTGGATTGCATCGAGTAATATATTTTACAAAATATATTATTAATCTCGGGTACTTTTTTTTAATTGACGCATGGACTAACTCTATCAACTTTGAGCATACGCATTCCACAACAACTTTACTCACTCAGATAACCTCTTGACAGCTCGACTCATCTGCGAACCCACACACTTGATGTTTAATAAGTAGCTAAAAACCAGGTAGTCAGTCATGTATGTCAACTCAGGTTATTTATGATATGGACATCACAAATCCCTCCCACACTGATCCCTTCGATTCAGACCATAAATTAGGTTGCTCATGGTCTGAAATAAGAATGAAGTTGCATACCCTCAAGTCTGATTTTCAGGGAATGCATCAGTTTTCAAAAAATAATCAAATTTGTTCATCAAAAAAAAAAAAACTCAAAAGTAGGTAATTCAAATTTCAACATTCAGCACCAAACTAGTACAAGACACAATCAGATATCTCAAGTTTTTACATAGTTTGCCAAAGTGAAACACTTGAACACGCTAAACATGAAAGTGATTGAACAATAGTTGCCTTGACAAAATACACGCCATTCTGCAGACTTCAGGGTAGATTCAGCTCCAATGCAACATTTCCTGTCAACTGCACAACAGCCAACCTGTATACAAATATCAACGGTAAGGGCTACATGTTCATCCACGGTACAACAACCCTGATGCAGGTCTACCTTGACCTGCAAAACTTGTGAACCAGGTAAGATATCTGAGCAACTTAACATATAAGAGACCGACTAGTGCGAGATGGCTACAATCCTGCTACAGATAATTGTTTCAAAAAAAATGTCAAAGATATCACATGTCCCAACGATGCGTAGAAACTGCTCCTGCCAATGCATACACAATGAAACAAACGATTCCTAGACAGTGTGACATCTCTAGCTTCACCAAGGTAAAGAATTCAAATACTTGAGCCCTATCATACAAGTCATACATATTGACACTCACCAATTCAACCTGTAGTTAGTGATTAGTAATACTTAATATGTGCTTGAAATATGCAAGTCTACTCAATAACTACTGTGCCTTTGTTTTCACTTTTAAACCTCATGTAAAGAGCTTAATGTGAAGATAGGTGTTACTTTTTTATGGAATAATGAACCTGTACTCCACCTGCACAGTGGCAAACCGACGTAAGCTATGCTATGAGGGTTTTCTCTTAAAACATGAAAGGAAAAACAAGATGCCGAAAGAACCTCAAAAGACAGCAGTATGACAGGGCATGCAAAACCACAAACCTGAATAACTAGATTAATAGTCATAACCTCCATCACGTTCCTGGTTCAGCTGCGGAGAGTCACGATTTGTTCTACCATTCTGTGCATCCTCATCGACGCTACTGTATTTCTTAGTGTCATGAGCCTCGGTCCTACCTCCTGATTCTAACTGTTCTCGCTCCCTATTCCACATTTCAATCTTAGCCCTTCTCTCAGCACTCCCTTCTCTGACAGGACTCCTGTTTCTCTTTGCCCTAGGGCTTCTACTACGCCCCCTATACCCAGGGCTCCGGCTTCTAGGCCTCTGTCCCCTCCCTTCATAAGGACGGTCCCTGTCATTTCCCCTCCTGCCAGAACCACGACCGCCATAGGGACGGTCATCATAACCACGACTGCCATGTGAACGGTCTTCATAACCACGACCTCCATAAGCACGGCCATCATAGCTACGGTTTCTAATAGGACTACGGCTTCTGCTTCGACTGCGGCTATGCCGGCGTCGGCTTCTTCCAAAAAGTTTTCTCCTCAATTCACTAAATTTCAAAAGAAACAATGCATGTGAAAAAAGAATGTGAGATGGTAAATACAACAATAATTTGAGCCACTAAAGGGGCAAACCTGCCAATCTTTTTTAGATGCATAAAGTTGCAGTAACCACCTCGGTTGCAGACATTCTCATCATATTGTCTACATGTAGCTTCACGAAAATCCGTCACAGGTGAAAAGTCTACAATGATAGGGCGCCCTGAAAATGACTATTTCATTAGTTATACTCATACAACCAGAGGACAAAAACGATTGACGGCAGAAGGATAAACACGTCAATCAAACAATTAAAAGGTAGTTATTTGAAGTGATCTTACCATTTAAATCGTAAATTGTATCAGAATAGTCAATGCACAACCGCACAAAAAACTTCTTTTCTTTGTGGGTCAAGAAATTACAAAGATTCATAAACATTCAAAATGCATATCACTTTGTAAATATTTCATCTCCTAAGAGAATGTGTGAGATGGAAAAGAAACCTTAAGCTCAAGTCATCAAAATCCCACATAAATCTACAGAGTATTGATCCATTTTTGCTTTTCCAAAACGAAAAAACGAGACTTCCAATACATCGCCTCCCTAAAAGGCTTCTTCATAACATAACATGCAACAAAAACATAGATACCTGCATAAAAACGACCAGTCAAGTTCTTCACTGCAGCTTCAGCCTGGTCCTCCACACTGAACTGGACATAGACATTACCAACCTGCATACACACCAAATGATTAAATCCCAGCAATGGAACACAGCTGAAAAGAAACAGAAAATCAGATCATCATTGCATACCATATGGTCAGCCAAGTTATCACAGATATTTAGGCTCTCTACCTCCCCATACTTACTCAACTCCTCAAACAAATCTTCATAAAAATCCTACAAAATCAAGCATTTGAGAATTATGTTCTCCAACAACCAATTACAAAAACATAAATGAACAAAGAGACCTCAAAATGCTCCTGAATCTTTCTAGGATCGAGAGGCTGGCCTGTAGGATCAACACCAGGTGTAACCATGTCAGGACGCTGGTACATGTTGGAGAGAAGGATGGTAGGGCTAATGCTAGGTTTGGTATGAAGCCTGGAGCATCGATCGCCGTGCCTGCAAGCTCCGATTTTGAAGTAAAACGGACAATTAACCCTATCTTTCTCGGTACCGAAGATGGATGCTAAGTGTTCCGCCATTGAATGAAACTCGAACAACTCTCTCTCTCTCTCTCTGGTGGGTGTCGCCGCGCGATACGATCTAGGGTTTTCAGATTTGGGACCGCTTTGAAAATATATTATTTATTTAATATTGAAATTGAGGTGACTTCGAAATATTATAATTTGCAAATTAAAGAAAAACATAAATCTATCCTAATAATAGAATAATATCTTCAACACACAAATAAATAGGATAATTTTTTATCGCTAAAGATCTAACTTTTGTCATTATAATAATAAAACAAAATAAAAATAAAAACAAAACAAAATAAAATTTTATTTGACAAAAATATCTATCCCCATACTTTTATTTATACCACACACCATCCATACGTTTTTATTTTTATTATTTTGTATTTGACCGTATTTATTTGTATATGACTTTATTTAAATGTATGTAACTGTATATTTAATTGTATTAAATCGAATATTTGACCAATTTTTTTACACATAAATTTCTCATTCGGGATGACGAGTTGTCACAAAATAAAAAATAATATAATGGAATTATATTCAAAAAATTAGAAATATATAGCATTCAAAAATTTCAATTATAAGAATAAAATTATAGAGAGAAATATTAAAAATCTTTATTAAAATTAAATTAAAATATAAAGAAAATTTCCGTCGACCGATTTGACAATTGTTTCCATAATTAACATTAAAAAATGAATGAATTAATAGGTGCGGAAGCCAGGGGTATATTGGGGAAATCGAACAGGTTATAAAACGATGAAAACCCTAATCTTCGGAAGGTGATATTGTGGTGCACATAACATGCGACTGTGCTGGTGCGTTAGTTCCCAGATGACATATCCTTTGAGCAAGTCATGCCAATGAAGATCCGGATGGTGGCACGATAGAGTTGCATTTCTATTTAATAGTACCTTTGTATGAATTTTCTATGTATGCCAACAGAGTTGCTATAATAATAAAGAGGGTTTTCTGTTTCTAATGCTATTGAATGTGTTCATGTTGCTTTTGTTGATGGAGTGCTTCTCGGCACAGCCCCTCCAAATGTGTATGATTGAACTTTTAAAAATTGACCCCAATTTGTGGACCAAGGGAGGATACGTTGTGCATCATAAAGCATATTGGGTCCAATTCATTTCAGTGATATGATTTGGGGTCCTTAACTTATTCCCAGTGCAAGGAAAGCTGGCTGCTATGTTGTTGAGTGGGAGCAGAACCTGAGAAATGCTGCTCGTACCATGTGTCAAAAGGTTTCTATACTCGAAACTCTGGAGGAAAGAATCTGATTCTTTATATTACAGCTTTGTTACTTTTCGAAAGGCACTCTATCCTCAAACCCATTGCCTCTCAATAATATCACAGTAGCATCTATCCATGCATGTAAGCTCCAACGCTACCTGTTCCAGTGTTCATTGTCACTCCATGAACAGCAAAATGGCGAGGAGAAACATGTGATTGCTGAACCGATGATGAAGCTTGTCAACATGGTCCCAGTGTTTCTAAACATCGAGGTCCCATTGCAGCTGTCTGATGGCTACTTTCTACCATGAAATGATTCTGATTCTACCTCATTACCACTCTTTCCTTTACAGCTTTGTTCTCCAATTTTCTGATCCCTCCAAATTTCAAGACTTATATTGTTATGCTATTCTTCTCTCAAGTAAACTACAAATTGCTAACTATTCCGTAAATCTGGGACTTTTGAACTGGTTTCCATTCCAGACAGGTCTGTTATATAGCTACGAAGGGCTAAGTGAATGCTGAATGAAATGTAACCATTAAATTTTATGGAGAATAAAATTGACTAACATGGTAATTTTTATTGAGGAGATAAGTAGACATGTTACACAGATGAATGCAGAATTAGTTAATGTTTCACTTCACTTCAGGCGACGGACAATAAATTTTAATGAACCAGGTGGCAGAGAACAGTTCGAAGCAGCATGAAGAAGAAGAAGAAGCTAATGAAGCTAGCTTTATTAACTTGGGATTGCCTAAACAAACATAAGAGCACCTGCAGCAAAAGAAGCAAATGAGCTAGCAAAGATTCCAAGGAGCAAAGAAGATGCACCAGAGCCAGGCATGGACGCAACCGGAGCTCCAACAGGGGGAAAGATATATGCAGAGGATGAAGTGGTTACTCCTGGTGATGGTGGCAAGGAGGGCAGTACTTGAGGAGCAGGAGCTGAAAGAGTTGGGGTAGGAGCCGAGGGAAATGAAGCTGGTGAAAAAGATGGAGATGGAGTGACAGTGAAAGTGGGAGCCAATGGGGAAGGGGACGGCGATGGAGATTGGGCAATGCATAGCGGGAGGAGGACGAGGAGAAGCATCAGTGTAAGTTCTGCAGCCATGGCTGCAACCGCAATCTGCCTGAATAGAGAGTATGCAGAGGTAGTGGAGGAAGAAATGTGTGTAGCTGGTTTGAAATATATAGTGGAAAAAAGAGAGAATATTCCAACTATACATCTGTATTAAAATGGTTATATGTTGTGTTTGACATCCCTTTCACCAGCATCTTAAATTTAAGAGTTAAACCCACTCTCAGATCATGGAATGATACAGGAAAGTTTGTACTGAACTCGGTTTTCAGTTCGTCGATGAACCAAACAGTATCCAATAAATTTCCCTCAAGAGTCTTAAAGTACCTAGCATAGAACTTCTGTAAGAAACAAGGAAAAAAACTCTCTTCGAGTTGAGGGTAAATTTTTGATAAGCAATTCAAGTCAGCATCTTGTTATTAACAGATGTTGCCAAGAACATTGTTATATGTGCTAACAGACTACATTGGAGCTGTCATAACTTGAAAACCATATAAAAGTCGTTCAGCGTGATTCTAACAGAAGACTTCTGAATTACTAGTTCAATCATGATAGTAAGAGCGAGACTTAAAAGGAAAATACTAAGTATATAAAACCTCAACAAGGAAGAACAGGTCACACTTCAACCCCAAGTTGAAAGGTGCTAAATGGCTGTGAAGTATGGGAGGATGAAACCAGAAAAACGGTCATTCTGTGTAGAGATAATGGAACAGACTAGAGACTCCGAGAAGTAAAGTAATGCGCTAGACACATTGTAAAAACTGATGTTCCTCAGTGAGCTGCTAACCAACCCACTCATCAGTTTTTCAGCATAAGAATCAAATAAAAACAACTAGCATCGTGTCGCATCATTTCAAACCTTTGAACATACTTTGAGGGAAAAAAAACTGCAAAAAATAAAGGGAACTTCCAGTGGAAGTGAGTCATTTTGGTTAATCAATAAAAACAATATTTTCGGCTCTGAACCTTTCCACCACTAAAAAGTTTCTGAAGCCAAAAGAGCGTTACAGTTCCAAATATATCAAACGAAAAAAAAAAGAGTTTAAATAAATATGTTTAGAGACATGTAAAAAGAAACTGAACTTTTAATCAGACATAATGATTATCTTCAGGCAACATAATGACGGCGATGATTTGATTTTTGGTAAAAAAATATATTTCGATGAGCGTCTATTAATGATATCATATCACAAACATATATCGATTAATAAAACTCAAAATATAAACCCAAGCTTTATTAATATTAATATTCTACATGATCATTTAACCAGATATCTTTATAGATGAACGGTTATCGGATGTCCTGGTGTTGGTCCGCCAGCAATTTGTCTTCCCGAAGATTCGAGCGTAGACAAGATAACCCAATGTGCCCGAGTCTGCTGACTTGGCCCAAAATTGGTTGAGACTCGTGGCCTTTTAATTAAAAACGCGTACTTATCCAGTCAATTAACCATAAGTGATCGAGAACCCTCCCGAACATTTTCTTTATTATGCATTGTTCCCAATTTTGCCCTACACCAAACCGAATCGATCCGACCTCCACTCCGGTTCAAACACAAACTCAATCCAACTTAGCCCTACATTCAGCCGAGCCAACGAAATAAACCGACTCGAAAAGGTCGAACCGGTTGAGGTCACTATCGTCATCGGAATTAACGACGGCTTCGGGGAACGGTCTATATATATATATATAAATCCGGCAACATTAGATCCTCTCTCTCGCCGACTCTAAACCAATACGATCGAAGAAAGCAATTCCAATTCCCGTTTTCCACTTCTCAGAGATGGACGGATTTACGTCTTTTTTTCAATCCCAATCTTCGTCGCGTAACACCTGGTCATTCGACGCTCTCAAGAATTTCCACCAGATCTCCCCTTTCGTCCAGAACCATCTCAAGCAGGTTTTTTTTTTAATATTTACCCCTTTGTTTCGGGATTTCTAGGGCTTGTTGATTTCTTGAATTTCCGTTAAGAATAGTTTGTGAATTGATTCAGTTTCATGAAGGTCAGATGTGCCTTTGAATGGTTTCTTTGATTTTGGCAAATGATTGATTGATTGAATTTGGTGTCCATTCACAGGTGTACCTTACCTTATGTTGTGCTCTGATAGCTACTGCATGTGGTGCGTATTTGCATCTCCTGTGGAATATTGGTGGTATTATTACCACCATTCTGTCCCTCATTTCTTTGAATTTCATCTTTGCAACGCCTGTGTATGAAGAGGTAATTTTCTTTGCAATCTTAACAATGCAATATGGTTGGTAATCCGTCTTGTTGGCTGACATGTGTTGTGTCTTGACAGCGGAAAAGGCTTGGTCTGCTAATGTCGACTGCGTTACTTCAAGGTGCTTCTTTAGGACCTTTGATCGAGCTGGCTCTTGATTTCGATCCAAGGTACTAGCTTCTTTTCTAATGTTTTCTTGTTTCCGTATGTGTGCTAGTCATTAGTTAGTATCACATTATGGTGGATGTAGTTGAATTACAAATTTCGTCTGTTTTCAACCCCTTTGTTATTGCATAGGGCTTAAATATATAATCTTGAATATCTGCTGCTGCTCTCTGGCCGCTAGTTCTTCAGGATGATGATTCCAATCCAACATGCGCAGACATAATACATTTTGGCTTTGGCTTAAACATTAATGTTTGGTCATTTGTGTTTATTTGCTCACGAGTACCTTTCAAATGCAGCCTCCTCGTGGGTGCTTTGGTGGGATCTGCTTTGGTTTTTGGATGCTTCTCCGGAGCAGCAATGATTGCTAGACGCAGGGAGTATCTTTATTTGGGAGGACTACTTTCCTCTGGGCTTTCCATCTTGATGTGGTTGCACTTTGGTTCTGCCATATTTGGTGGATCCCTGGCCGTCTTTAAGTTTGAGGTATTCGGGTGGTTTCAAGATATCATTTTGACAGAAAGATGCAGAAGTAATTGATATGCAGTTGTATTTAGCCTGTGGAATGCTTGACTAATTAGAAATTAATTTTTGCAGTTGTACTTTGGGTTGCTTTTGTTTGTGGGCTATACAGTTGTTGACACTCAGCACATAATAGAGATGGCACACCTTGGTGACTTGGACTA
>JAWWMW010001166.1:133353-145717 GCA_035048345.1 Echeveria elegans
ATCAAAAGTTAGCTTTTCTAAGTGATCTTACTACTAATTCATAGTATATTATATCTAAATAATGAACAAACAACCGCACAAGAAAACCAATATTTTCTTTTTCTTCATGAAGTTACAAAACCTTCTTAAACTAAAAAAATGCAAATCACCTTGCAAATAATTCATTTTTCCTTTCTAAAAAGGAAAGGAGGCTAAAGCTTCACCCAATTTCACAAAAAGACTTCTTTAAAGCATTGGAAAGAATACATACCTGCATAAAAAACAACCAGTCAAGTTCTCCACAGCGTTCTCAGCTTGGTCCTCTTCACTGAACTGGACATAGACATTACCAACCTGCAGCCAAAATACTAAACCCGGTAAATGAACACAGCTATCAGCTATAAATGAAGCGGAAATGACATCATCATTCCATATCATGTGGTCAGCCAAGTTATCACCGATGTTGAGGCTCTCCACCACCCCATACTTACTCAGCTCCTCAAACAAGTCTTCATAGAAATCCTACAAAATCACACATTTATCACCCCAATTCAATAACCAATTTGCAATCAATCAAACCCTAAACAAGAACATAAATTTAGGGGGAAAACAGACCTCAAACTGTTCCTGAATTTTTCTAGGATCAAGAGGCTGGCACATAGGATCAACTCCAGGCGTAATCATGTCAGGACGCTGGTACATATTGGAGAGAAAGATGGTAGGGCTGACGCTAGGCTTGGTATGAAGCCTAGAGCATCTGTCGCCGTGCCTGCAAGGTCCGATTTTGAAGTAAAATGACAATTAACCCTGTCCTTATCCGTGCCGAAGATGGACGCTAAGTGTTCCATCATTGATTCGAAACTCGAACAACTCTCTCTGGTGGGTGTCGCCATGCGATTCGGTTTAGGGTTTTTATGATTTAGTATCGACGTGCATGGGAACGTTTGTGTAAATATGTTATTGAAATTGAGCTGACTTCGGAATATTAAATTTTGCAGATTATTAAATATACAAATAGCATAAAAGTGCAAATTGGATTTTGTAAAATTATTTCACAATAAGAAAAGAAAAAAAAAATTAATGGGTATGTAAAAAAAATATGTTTATTGGAAAAGAATTAAACATGTTAATACATAACTGAGATTTTTTTTTTTACATTTCCCTGAAAAAAGTTGAAGAGAACAACTGAAACTTTTCGACAGTATTTAATATTTATGATGATACCTCTGTTTAAAAAGAACATGAAATGCTTCCAGTTTGCTTTTAGTATAATATCTGTTCATTTCCTACAATATGTGCGTATCAAATGTTAACAAGAGCTCCCTTTTTATTTGACGGTTGTGGCCTTTATTGAACAATTGATAAATAAAACAAATGAAGATTATGTTGACTGGTTTTGATAGGGACTAGAGGAATGGATTGACACTCTCATTCATAAAATATGTGTTACATGACTAGCATGTATATATTTAATAAAATCTATTATAATTATAGAATAATAATTAATATTAGAAATAAATTCTATCAATAAATGTAAGCCTAATTAATTACAATTATTTGTAATTAATGTTACCAATTTATTTAACACTCTCCCTCAATTTTAACTTCATGCGACGTTCAAATTATATTCGATACTTTTGAGCCCAGACAGATATTAGAGGAGGTTGGACAAATGACAGTTGGGCTTTATCATTTGGGCCTGAATGGTTGGGCATTGAACTGTTTTTGGGCCAAATAAACTGGGCCTCTGTGTTGAGCCGAGACTGCGCTGGCCCATTAAGAAATATGACTAGGGTTTTGGTGAGAGTAGAAGATGACGGCAGAGGTGCTTTGGTTTCGTGGTGGAGTGGCTGCGGGTGTTGGTTGAGATGGAGAATGGTTGTAGTTTGGTACGAAGATCAAGTGGCGGTTGGGACATGCGATGGACGAGTGATGCGCTTCCAGTCGGCTGTTCTCGTCGCGGACAGGGCACTGCTAGCGGCTCAAAGCACTAGTTGCGAAGAATTAGAAGAAAAGCTTGTTGATGGATTGATTGTGTGTTGGTCTTCGGTTGATGGAGGAGTTGATTTCCGTTAGGATTTGTTCTCGGGCGGAGAAGGTGCAGTAGTGACAATCGATCTCCTTCTCTTTCTCTCTCTCTTTTTTTTAACAGAAGATTGAAAACTGATCTGAAATGGTGGTGGAAATAGATGGATTCGATGTGGATTTTTGGGACAAATGGTGTGTCTGTCGGCTGAGATGACGACGAAGCCTAGAGGCGTAACCGGACTTGACGAAGGAGCGCCGATTGAAGTCGACGGTGGATCTGGATGGTGACTGTGATAAGTTGGCGCATGACCGGATGAATTTGCCATGGACAGTGGTCGATCAGATGGATTGTGATAGGATTGAAGTTGTCGTTGGACAACTGTCAGTGTAGCGGAAGGTAAAGGGATCTGACGGAGGCGTTGGCCATTCCGTCGGAGATAAACATGCTCTGATACCATATTGAACAATTGATAAATAAAACAAATGAAGATTGTATTGACTGGTTTTGACAGGAACCAGGGGAATGGATTGACACTCTCATTCACAAAATATGTGTTTCATGACTAGCATGTATATATTTAATAAAATCTATTATAATTATAGAATAATAATTAATAGTAAAAATAAATTCTATCAATAAATGTAAGCCTAATTAATTAATGTTACCAATTTATTTAACAGTCTTACACCTAAAACTGAGCTCAAATTGCTTGATGCTGTGCGATGGCTATATCAGTGTCGGCTTTGGAGTTGTTTACATATGTGATAACTGATGTGCTTTCGACAATTTGTGGCTTCCTCTGATTCATCCTCTGGAAATGCCGTTGGTGATTTGAGCTGCTTTCATGGCCGTGAAATGGGCATGCTTTCATGGCTATACCATAATGAGTCAAATGCATACCTGTACGAGGAGAGTGATGACCGGCAAAATCCAAAACCTGCAAATCAAACTAGTATTATCAGATCACCATTTGTCTTGCTAATACAGCTCGTGAGGCACGAGAACCTTACAGAGCCAAGCATCAATACCATGAAAGAGTTAAAAAAGTTTTCTATCTCTGATCCTAGAATGAACTTCAGGGATTCCCGTGCTCCTGTTCTGCCAAAAACATATTGATCCCAGCAACAAGTTCACAATAAACTCAACAAAATACATTCCATCTATATATAAAAGAATTCAATCCACCACCATACAAATAGAGATGAAAATTGTTGTCGCTAAAACTACTAATTTTGTTGCTAAAATTAGTTGGAGAATAAGACAAAAAATTAAAAATTAAAAAAATCATAGTTATAAATTAAAAATTGTGCGGAATACATTGGTAAATTTGACGGGAATCGAATGAAGCCATTAGAATAAAAATACCCTAAAAAGTAAAAAAAATAAAACTAAAGCAGTAAACGTTGGGAACAATATGAAGAATCTAACAGAGATATAAATAAAAACGTATATTTATGGCACAGTCCCATCGAAACGATGAGTACTTTACTAAAGTTACATCACACCAAAAAATAACTACACAAACTTTTACATACTTACAAACCCTAATCAAACCAAAATTCAAAAATGTAAGTCAAAGGAATAAAATAGCAACCGAAATAGGAAGCAGCTGTTGCAGCAAATTTCGCAGCAGAACAATTTCAATAAGCACCAAAATGATATCACAGAAGTTGCGAATTTTCGCATTTGACAATCTCTTGATCCAAATTCTTATTGTAACTGCTAGTCTTACTGAATGGTGTACATAGAAATCTATAGGTTTTACAACAAATCTAATACATATCTTCCTATGGACTCTTGCGCATTTCTGTTGATTTTCTGGCAATCTCTTAAGTCTTAACAGGCACAAAGTGTTCATGAAAAAACTATGATGTTGGTCACCCAAACACAAAGCTTTGCTCTCCTTGAGCTTCATCGGCCTCTGCCGTCTCATTTTTAGACTGTTGGAACTGGTAGTAGTTGAATAACTTGAGGTTTTTATTGTCGTAAGAGAAGCACATACGGTTACAAATTGAGCTGTGCCTGCCTGCAGAATTTGTTGAATGTGAAGCTGTTTAGGAACATGCCAGATAGAAAGGAACTGATTTTACAAACAGATGCAATCAATTTACTATTTGGAATTCACAAAAAGTAGAGCATCCATGCTACTCAGATATGAATGATTGTTGCAGCATATGATTTCAGTTGACAAATAATAGACACTGCTGATACACCATTCTCACTTGTAACAAAACTATCACCGACTTCTTTAATGCCAAAGTTTGTACGAGCCAGCCGACCTATACAATTGGAGTGGAGGTCACTTAACAGGAAACAAGGAAAACAAAATCTTGCATTCTGATTCTGAAAATGGAATAGATAGAACCACAAAACATTTAGATGAATGTGCGATCTAAATACTAACACCATTGTAAGGGAAACTCTCCAAACAAATTCCAAAGCCTGGTAATCAAAAGTTGATAAGATTATCATCTCAGCTCACACAGTTTCATCGAATAAAATCAAACAGATTCGACCTTTCAAACTGCGAAGCCAAGCAGCAACAATACTGCCTGAAATGGCCGAGTCAGTTAGGTCGCGGGCAAATATATTTTTTTTCCTATTTTATCTTCACCAGTTACTTTTATTTTATTTACGGTTTCAAACTCTCATTATTTCTTAATATCCGCGTCAATGACACAATCCAAATAAAAAAACATGGATTAAGGGTCTGTTCTTTTGACATGAACTGAAATCAAACTGAACTGAACTGAATAGAAAATTTTAAATTAACTAATTAATTACATTTACATATTATTTTTAATTTTAAAAAATAGTTTTGACAATAGTGGATGCGTCTTAAGCTTGTCTCATAGTTTCAAGTCTTATTACACTTTTAAAATAATTTTAAAAATAATGAATGTTTATCTATTGAACTGAACTAAACTGAACTAAAATAGAAATTAAATTAATATCAAAACAGACCTAAGTATCAAAACTGCGTGTTTTAATGAAATAATGAAGGCACCGTTCTATCCGCATTTCTAACAAACCCTAAAACCCCAATCTCGATCTATACGCTGCAATGGCGATCTCAGCCGCGACCGCTACAATCGCAATGACTCGCTTCGTTGCTGGCGCGACGAAGCTCAAGCCCTCAGCTCTCTCCTTCCCTAAGCCACTAACCCTAACCCTAAACAACCGACGCCGCTCATTCACAACCAAAATCACCGCCGCCATATCCGTCGGCGATAAGCTCCCTGAAGCAACTCTATCCTACTTCGACGCTGCAGACGAGCTTCAAACAGTCACCATATCCGACCTCACCAAAAACAAAAAAGCCATTCTTTTTGCCGTCCCCGGTGCTTTCACTCCAACTTGCTCACAAAAACACGTTCCAGGGTTTGTTGAAAAAGCTGGTGAGTTGAAATCGAAGGGAGTGGATAGCATAGCGTGTATCTCGGTTAATGATGCGTTTGTGATGAAAGCGTGGAAGAAGGATTTAGGAGTTGAAGATGGTAGTGGTGTGTTGCTGCTTTCGGATGGGAATGGGGAGTTCACTAAGGCTATTGGATGTGAGCTTGATTTGAGTGATAAACCGGTTGGACTTGGAGTGAGGTCTAGAAGATATTCGATGCTGGTGGAGGATGGGGTTGTTAAGGTGATGAATTTGGAGGAGGGTGGTGCCTTTACTTCCAGTGGCGCTGATGATATCCTCAAAGTGCTCTGAGTTTGAGTATCTTAGCTTTGTTTGCGAGTCATAGTAGCTGTGTTTCGTCTGCTAGGTTACTCTTTTGTGGTCACTTATCTTTCCTTGTATGCATCAAGCTGAGCTTGATCAGTAATAAGATGAACTGAGTTTCTGGTCTCTGTTGCCAATCAATAAATGATTTTGTTTTCATATCGAGCAAATGCCAGTATGTATGTGCACTTAATGGTAACTGCGGATAGAGTTTTGATAGATGCGAGGACAACAGTTGTGAATTTCTACTCACTTGAGAGAAGATCAACAATACTGCTGTGGCTCAGGTAAGTTTTTTTTGTTTTCTATATGGAATTTGGATACATAGGAAAGATAATTAGCAGCTAATTTATGTTTGACCATTTATATATCGTAATTCTAGTTTCAATCTTTAGGTATATGAGCTTTACCAAGATAGCTGTACGAAGATGATAAACCCTAACAAAATCAATTACATGACACTTCTTCTGGCATAGGAAATTATGGGGCAGGTGAAAAACCCTCCAATAAAACATTTTGGAATTGCCTTTGTTTGAAATTAAATCTACTGTTCATTAAGGCTCCGTTTGGTTGCGAGGAAAAAGAAGAAGAAAGGAAAATTTTGAATGAAAATGAAATTATGTGTTTGGTTGTAAGGGAAAAAAATGCAAAAAATAGGCAAATTGGCATCAAATTTTTCCTACAACTTTCTCATGAGAAAATCGTTTTTCTTTACTTTTTCCTTTCCTCACCTTTTTCCCCGCAACCAAAACCAAACGGACGTAAGATATGGAATTTGAAAAATCAGCTAATCACTGTGACATCAAAAGTTGCTGCTAAAATACATCAACCAATATGTACTGAAAATCTGGAAAACCTATCTTTGTAGCATGCAACGAAAGTTGCGAACAAATATATCACATTCAAAATCCAAATTCATACCTCGGTAAAAATGTACTATGGGGCGATACGAATGCACAGATACAACAGCATTCACAATCCCTAATCAGTAATCCCGCGCATATGACATTATCTAAACTGCAAATGATCCGCAACTACATAAAATAACTCCTTGTTATGTGATCTTCCTGCCAGACAGAAGTCACAAAACCTTGTAATGTGATCAGGTAACAGTTCAGAATTTCTGGTAATTTACTGCTGATTTCACCTGTCTATGTCATAGCTATAGTTGTTCCATTTAACAAGTTATTTGAGGGTTTTTAAACAGCTTACTGTTTTTATAGTAACTTTGTATAACCTTTAAAGTGAACAATTCTTTACTACGTCTGAATTTTTCGGAATATTGTGGTTTTACACTTCTACTCATATACTTGGAACTGTTGACTTTGATACAGCCAACACATTTATCACTGGCCTTTTGAACATACTTCTTAAGTGTTCTCGTTGTGTGGAGCTTTTCCGTGATGAAGTTGAAAGGACGCATAAGAATCTGGATATGTCACAGTTAGGGATATCGGACACTACTTCCTCGAAGATTATTAAGGTAACTGAAGAAAGGTATAATGTAAGTATATAACTGATGCACCCTCATGTGTACTCTCATCGGTAAGTTGCCAGTACACAAACAACTAATTAAGGGTGGCCCAGGTAGCCTGAAATTGTGTCAAGCAATGATTTATTAGTCAAAATGGGCAGGTGAACTTTGCCTAAAATAATCATCTCCTATTTGCAGATCTTTGGATGAGCAACTCCTGATGTAAACAAAAGTTACTGTTGAGGACGAAGAGATGAATTGACAAAAGTGTGTGCGGATCAAAGGTCAGCAGGCATGGTTTCATGCTTGACTTAAGCTGCTCCGATGCATGATGGTTTAAGACTTAAATTTTTAAGGCACCAGAAGCCACATCGGATGACTGATCAGATTCTATGAATTCCATGTTTACTCCGAACAATCGCAGCCTTCTTGGAGTATTGGAAATGGACACCATTTGCAGGTTCTCCCCTCCTGAAATAGCGATCAGTTTGAATTTAATTTATACATAATCTTGAACTGAGGGTATTTCCTGCTATACGTACCGGTGTATTTATGTGACAAGTTTGTCGCAGGGTGCAGAGGGCGATATGGCTGCGGTGCAGGAAAAAAAGCTGTAGGTGTACTCCAGTAGTCACCAGTACTTCTATACTTGATTCTTTCCGTAGTGCCAGTACTTTGCAAGCGGGTTCGCCATGCTATAAAAAGCCTATTGGTTATCTGGTCACTATTGTTGCACTGCTTGCGATGAAATGAAACAATGTCTCCGGCGGTGAGACCTTTCTCCTTGACGTAACCGCTCCAGCCTTTAGTTAACACATAGCTTTGGCTACTAGTCCAGTAAGAGTATCGGAATCTCCAAATCTTACCCATTTCATCCTCAAAACTCAGCAACGATTCAGTAGAACCACTGTTGTTACTTCGACCAGAAACTGAGCGAAGTGGGAAATACTTCTCTGCATATTGCTTTGGTATCACCAGTCGGTTTAGCTTCCCTACATCGCTTGGTGTCAAGGCCTTCTGAAATAGCAGCTCACGTTGATGTTTGTTGGTCGTTGATCCAGCATCCTCAGCATTGTTAATCTCTCGAACGACTGAAAAGGAACTGGTGTTCATGGAGAAGAGGGTGAGAATATCTCACAAAATATGTGATGAGAAAATTTTGAGATCTTGAAGATGAACAAATGGGTCTGAGTGTGAGCCTTTTTTTAAGACGCTTTGGAAGAGTTGATTACTAAATGCAGACAAGTGTTGAAACATGAGAAATCTGAGATGCGTTGTAGAACCAATTTTTAGTAACCCTTTATTAATGTGGCAGTGACCTTATAGCTGATTCTCATTTGTGGTATGTCCAGTCCAGCCTAAGTAACACAATAATGGACTCTCAGTAGCTTCAGATTTATTTTCCATAACCGTCTTGTCTGAAACAACAAACTGTGAAAGTAGTTGTCGAGTTTTTTTGTTTAAATAAAAATAACTGGGGTGCCAGTGAATTATTAAAAAAGGATCCAAACACCCTGGATCGTATCAAATACAAGGGGAGGTTGAGCTTGCCCTTCAAGCGCCAGATGGTGTTTATAATACACCAACTTAATAACGCCAAAGAGGATATAAACCCAGCTCAGCCTAAACGAGACAGAAGGCAGTAGCCCATACAAACGCAATGACAAGAGATCATAAATAAACACGGTAGTCAAGAGCCGAGCATGGATGAGGCAGCCCATCAAATCTGAGGTCTTCCTGAACCCGCAAGGGGAGGTCGACCCCGAAACAACCAGTCATGAGACTGTTAATATCAGAGTAACAAAGAGCCGCCGCCTGAAACTTTTGTGACTCCATGCAAAACTTTGGAAACTATTTGTACTTTTGGGGATAACTGTTTGCACCTGCTTTACACTTTGTACGCAAAATTAAGAAAATATGTGATGGGTCTTAAAGGAATTAGGTGTCTTAAATGAGCCAAACTCTATTGATGATGTGTTATTCAAGTGAATGTTTCTTCTTCTTCAAGCTTGGAAAGTGTACGGCCATAACCATAAACATGCATGAAATCCCATTCACATGTTAGGAAATACACACTTGTTGTTACGAGGTGTAGAAATGTCTATAATATGAAAGTTATTGATCTGGGAGCTTAGAAAGAATTACAATTATTAATCTGATTCAAAAGTCTCAACAGAGAGTTTATAAACAAGAAAACATTAGTAAGTGTGTGAGTCAGGATGATGATTAATTATAGATTTAAAATAGACATGTCACGCTGCAAGTTTGATTAGTAATTAAACACACTCAAAGAAGAAACATATCTGATGGCCTGATTAAACAAACCAGTAGTTACCATGTCACAATCTCATTGTGGGTAAAGTCGAATGCATCTATAGATCGATACATATTCTCACGTGTTTCATGCAGATGTATATATATATAGGAGTGAATCAAATAAAAAAATATGTTTAAAATAAAAAATATAAAAAGATCATGTTCATTCATTTGATTATATATATATTTCACAGCCTATTGTTCAAGATGTAAGCTGTCAGCCTGTCACTTTGATGATTAAGCTTAAACTAATTACTAAAGGAATCGCCATGTTGTTGTTATTATGCTTATGCGTACCATAAATGTCCGGAAGTACAATGTTTACATGTAAACATACCATACAGAGCGTCAACAACGCGTTGGGAGGAGCGCATATTTACTGCCTTTCACTGGGTTTCATTTGCCTACAATGATGCAGTTGAAGACGAGCCTCCGCTCAAGTAGGATATGGCGACAGCAGCGTGTAAGGCTGCACCAATAGGAAGAACCTCCTCCTCGATGCCAAAGTACGGGGAATGCCAAGGGTAGCTGGTTTTTTGAGATTCGTTATTTGTTCCAATAAAGAAGAATGCCGCAGGTATCTTCTGAGAATAGAAGCTGAAATCTTCGGCGCCCATTGTCATTGGAACGTACAATACGTTTGGTTCCCCTAGTAATTCTTGCCCAGTCGTTTTTACATGTTCGTACATTCCATAATCATTGAATGTGGGTGGATATGGCGTGTGTGTTTCTTCCAGAAAATCTAGTGTAGCACTGCAACAATGCACTGCTGCTTGATTCTCTACGATCTGTCCAAAAACAAAGATATCAGTTATTTGATACCTAAGATACAAATTGACCACTGTATAATTGTGTGGAAGGTTGAATAAATACAGATTATCATGATTCAACTCTCAGTTTCAGATACTATACACATTATGGAGAATCAGTAATTTTGTGTTCTGATTTGGGAATGTTAGTGTTTTGCTTTCAATCTACTACACTCAGCATTCATCACAGAATCAATAACTATTAACGCATCAATACTTGTACTTACGTGTTCGCATATTTTAGATATTAGAGAAAACAAGTAGACTTTCACAAATTATTACATCTATATTTCCGATTTGGTATCTGCATGGCTTACCTCCTTTATTCTTTTCTGAAGGTAGAGTCGACCTTCTGTTGTCATACTCCTGAAGGTGCCACCAAATCGCACTGTGTCAGGGATGACATTGAATGCTTGGCCACCCTCGATCATCGCAACTGTAACCACCTATACATCGTTTGCGTAACAAATTTTAGTCATTCAAATATTCATCCCTTCTCTGGAATGCATAACAAAAAAAAAGAGGTTCGGCTGCTACCAAGAAGGATCAGAAACTAAGACAGTGTCAGTTTTAATGCTGCAACTTCAAACACATTGCATAAAATATTACCATGGCCTCAAGAGGATCTGTTTCTCTTGATACAAGCTGTTGCAGGGAAATAATCGCAAATGATGCTGCAACGATAGGATCTGTATTCAAATGAGGCATCGCAGCATGCCCTCCTCTTCCCTGAATAACTGCTGTGAATCTACCCGAACTGGCAAGCACGTAACCGGTCTTTGACCCAATGAATCCAATTGGCAAAGCTGGTGCTACATGTAATCCAAAAATTCCTTGTGCATCGTCTAGAACACCCTCCTTGAGCATATGGTAAGCGCCTGCACGTCCTTCCTCTGCTGGTTGAAATACCAGCTTCACCGTACCCTTTTTCAAGATCGATATACATTCAAAAGATCAAACTTCAGTGTGTTAAATAATAACTTTAGAGAAGAAAGAAGAAAGAAGAAGAAGAATTTCCACATTAGCCTCACCTTGAGCTCATCCTTCTTGGCACTGAGTAACTTGGCTGCGCCGAGCAGCATGGTCACATGAGCATCATGTCCGCAAGCATGCATCTTTCCATCAATTTTGCTCTTGTGCTCCCACTCCACTAATTCCTTTCAAGGCCATAATAAATACAGGCATAAAAAAACCCTTACGGACATTTCATCAAACAGTTAATGTGCATAAAACACCTAAAGAGACCTGAATAGGAAGAGCATCCATGTCAGCTCTGAGTGCAAAAACAGGCTGAGAACCAGAGCCAATAGAAGCCACAATCCCAGTTTTAGCAACCGGCCATTGATACTGAATCCCTAACTCATCCAATTCGGATCTAATGAGTTGACTTGTCTGATGTTCCTCAAAAGCAAGTTCTGGGTGTTCATGTATACTCCTCCTGATCGATTTCAGCCAATCGAAGAACTGGGGTTTGTAAGCCGCGCTTAGCAGATCCCGCGGCATTGAAGTCGAATCGGGGCTTAGTTGTTGGGATTGTACGGATGATGATATGAATAAGATGATCAAGAGAGTCAGTAGGAAGCTGAAAGACTCCATTGTTTGTAGTAGATAATCAAACCAAGCGCATAATTTGTGATGTAGTGGAAAATTGGGGTTTTATAGGGAGGCTTGAGGTTTGGTGCGTTTCTGTTGGATTCTGACATGCAATATAACTTTAAGAATGTGAAACATGATTGTATTGAGAAGCACGAGATAGCACTTAGCAGCCCACGATTATTCCCTAGGTCATTTTGTTTAGGATTAATTATCAGAAACCATCCGTAAAATACGAATTTTTCTAATAACCACCCGTAAAATACGATATTACCAATAGCCACCAATTAAAATATTTTTTTTACCAATAGTCACCCATATAAAAATAATCAGTTCAATAAACATCCACCCATCAACAATTGTTTTAATAAAAATAGCAAATAAAATTATAAAATTACATTAAAATTCAGAGACGTTCAAAACAGTAATTCAAAACTATTAAA
>JAWWMW010001166.1:150393-177736 GCA_035048345.1 Echeveria elegans
AAATTAAATAGAGGAGGGGTATTTTGGGTAGTTCACATTTGACCACCCATTCACCTATTCTATTATATATATAGATATAAAAATTAGTATAAAAATAACAATTTATTTGACGTTATATCTTGATTTTCTTTGACTTTGTGTAGTACAGCAAACATCGTACAACTGTACAGAATAAAAAGTAATTCAAAAAGTATAACAACAAAAGTTTGAAATTCTGTTTTCCAATTTTAGAGTAGAGTTTTCTTTTCTTTTTGAATTTTTATACTAATCAAAGATGAAAGTATATGTAAAAGCTAATGAAATTTAAAGAAAATTAGAAAGTGAGAAATTATTTTCTCATCCAAAGTACATTTTGTACATCAATTTCAGACCTCTTCCTAGAATAGCTTTGCACTATAAATGCACCTTACCTCATACCTTATAGTCAGTCAGTCAGTCCAAAGTCCACTACAAACCATTTGAGATTTGTCTTCTTGAAAGTTCAGATCATCAAAAGGCGATCGATCAACGTCTTGGTCCAGTTTGATTCGATTTGATCGTGCATGCGTAGAGAAATTCTTGAAGAAATATATAGAATGACTAACGAAGATGGAAAGCAAGGATCGTCAATGATGGATCGTATTGAAGTTCTTCGTGTGAAGGTCGTTTCGATGGCTATAGATTTCAAGCAGCTAGGAAAAGATGACCCTAGGAAAGTCCTTCATGCCATTAAGGTGGCCATTGCTGTCACCTTGGTCTCCTTGTTGTATTACTTTAGGCCACTCTATGATGGATTCGGGTCATCCACTATATGGGCTGTTATGACCGTCGTCGTTGTTTTCGAATTCACTGTCGGTAAGCTAAGATCATCTCTCTCTCTTTTTTTCCTACAAAAATCATACCTAGTATCTTTTTTTTATGAGACATTGACTTGATCTTTTTTCAAATGAAGAAAGGATTCATTGAGCTGATCAAATATACAGTTCCATAGTTCTACCCTTGAAAACTTTATTCGGACAAAAGCTATTGTTTTGAACTAGAGTCAGGATTTTGGGACTAGACAATCGAATGCTATGACCTTAGATTGTGTACAAAAGTGACTTGCGGAACCTGAACAAGTGTAAGGACCAAGTACAAAAAAACTAGGCTAGAAGACTGTACTGATTTCTCAATTTCCCGAGAACCTGAGATATTAAACAATTACCTTTTTATCAGTTAAATAGTTTCCGGTGACTTCGATGCCATGTAATTAGGGACCTTTTATATAGACCACTTCACATTTACCCAAAATGTATCCATACAAAATGTTAAGAGTGAATTTGAATGGATATATTTGTTTCCGGGTTTTTTTTTCCCTCTTTTTTTACGAAAAGTCTTTCTTATGAATGGATCTGTTGTTTTCAGGTGCAGCTTTGTACAAATGTGTAAACAGAGGTTGCGCAACGCTCTTAGGCGGTGCGCTTGGAATCGGAGTGCAACAGTTAACAGTTGTTTGCGGAGAAACCGGGAGGCCGATTGTTCTAGCCATATTTATTTTTGGATTTGGTATATGCATGTGTAGATTTCTACTTGTGGCATTATTTCATTAAAATGATTTCAATACACTAGCTGTAAATTTACTAATTGATTTTTTGTGTGTGTGTGTGCAGCTGCTTTTGCAACATTTCTCAGATTTTTCCCATATCTGAAAGCAAGATTTGACTATGGATTTACCATCTTTATACTGACATTTACAATGGTTTCGGTAACCGGGTATCGCCATCCGGAGGTTTTGTCATATGCTCGAACACGATTTCTTACCATCATGTTGGGAGTAGGCCTGGTTATGATGATATCCCTTTTCATATTTCCTGCTTGGGCTGGTGAAGACCTTCATAACTTGGTTGCAAATAATCTCGTGAAACTTGCCGATTACTTAGAAGGTACGAATTAAACGTTACTTAAAATGGAGTCATCAGCTTCACACCTTGATGCATGTAATCTGATCCTATGGTATTTATCAGGTTTTCAGGGTGACTACTTTCGAAATAGTAAAGAAGAAAATGAAGGCTGCGTGGAAGATTGTAAAGCGGATAAGTCGTTCCTTCAAGCATACAAAAGTGTCTTGAATTCAAAATCCTCTGAAGAAAACTTGGTAAGTAATACTTCCTGTCATACCATTTTTATGCCAAGAATGAAATAAATTCCGAGCTAATGGAAGACATCATCGGATACAGGCAACATATGCTAGATGGGAACCATTTCATGGTCGGTTAAAATTAACACATCCATGGAAATTGTACTTGGAAGTTGGAGTTCATGCTCGTCAAGTGGGATATCATATCGATGCTCTAAATGGGTACATGATCAGCCAAGCCAATCCCACGGTACGTTACATAGAAATTGGTTTTGAAATCTGAGATGCAAATAAGGTAAAAAGATTGATTTAAAAACACACATTGATTTACTTGAAACAGATTCTTCAAGAGTTTAAAGCACTAATAAAAGAGCCATGCAAAACCATCTGTTCAGAATCAAGCAAGGCTCTAAAGGCATTATCTTCATCAATTAAGGAAATGGCTCCTCCGTCTACAGTTACTCTCCACATACTCAACGCTAGAGCGGCGGTGGAAGAACTCAAATCGATGCTAAGTGACATTCCAGCAGTGGAAAGTTTGGACCTTTTAGCAATCATGCCAGCAGCTACAGTGGCTTTAATACTAATTGAAATAGTGATGACAAAAATGGACAAACTAGTTCAATCTGTGGAAGAGCTTTCTAACAAAGCAAGATTTAAGGCCAAAGTAAATCCGAAAGATAAGTCTGAAAAACCATTCCACGTACTCCGTCGATCAATGCCCGTTACTCCTATATGCATGGACGGTGCGATTGTGATTGAAATCAATGAATTAGAGACAAGATGATGATGATGAGCTCCTAGGGGACGAACAGTTTGGGGGGTTTATATGTGTATACTTTATAGTTACATTACAAATAGCTAGATCGTACTTTTTCAAGCGAACTATGTCTGTTTGTAATTGACGAGTTCAGTGTGTAATGTGCAGTGTAAACTGATTGAAATGGTATGGATACTTCGCTTGGTGACTCTTCCTATGGAGGAAATGATCTATTGATATCAATTTATTTACTCAAAGATAGATACATTAAGGCAGTTTAGGCAGGACTGTTCCTGAGTTTTTAAAGGTCTTAAGCAAAATGTTAAAAGCAGGCCAGCTGCATTCAAAAAAATTCATAGATACAAAAAAATTCATATGCCCGTCGGCATTGATACCAATATAAGTAATACTAGAAAAGATCACAAGCTTAGACTTGAGTCAGTTAAGTACTAAAAAGTCAATAGTTAAAGGCTGAAAGCTGCATCTCCATTGATCCAATAGAGTGTGATATGCAAGATCCTATACTAATGATAAGCCTTAAAAAGAGTGAGTTCGCAGTCAATAAATACAACAGCAACAACCATGAATATTTTAAAGAACAGTCAACGTACCTAACTTTAACATTTGACAAATCAAAACAAGGAAAGATGTCAAAGAGGTGGTGGCCAAGTGATTAACTAATGCTTTGTTATTCAAAAAAAAAAAAAACAAGAAAAGATGCCTTGCCAAGAGCAATAAAATAAAACATTCGAGAATTTAATGACATTCTATAATGTTGGAGGCTTGGAGCTCATAGTAAAATCCTGTTTCAATTTGGGTACCAAATGTATGACTACTTACAATATTGAACATATAATTAATGAAATAATAGTGATTTATTTTTCTTACTTGCCGGTATTGTCCTGCTTTATTTGACACCACCACCAAAATCTATATGCATGTTCAATTCACTCAGCTTCGGATATGTCTGTGTTGTTCTCTTTCTCTCGCTCTACAAGGAATCCCTTTAGAACAGGATGAGTAGTTGTTTCTTTATTGACAGCCTGATACATGTGAATGCAGACCGAAAGCGCCCAGGACGCTACATGATATTTCTATTAACTTGCCTGCAATTAACAAATGTAGAGATGTTTAGCAAACTAATCAAATCACATATTAGTATATTACTACTAATTTTTACATGAGACTAATATGAAACTATTTAATTCTTGATAGAAATTTCTCAACAAGAACAAGGATGAGAAATGAGAAATTAACATTAGGAACCCACACTCGAGTGACTGTCAGAAGTTAAATGCATAGAATAGACAAAATAAAACATCACATTGAATACCCTAAGTTTGTTTAAGCAATGTCGTTGGTCCCTAATATAAGATAGAAATCATTTAAGGAAATCCAAAACTGAGGCTAGTGAAAGTAAGCAAGTTTGAAGACTGTTTTTTTGTTTTGTTTTAGGGGGAAATAGGAGGCAGCACCAGCTAATGCTAAATTGTTTCTGTGCTATAAGGCACATGGCCGACCTTGCATGATTGCATCAGCTTCATCACAAGAGTGACCCAATAAGGCTAACTGAAACCCACTTGGGGGACCTTCATCTCACCAAATCAAACTTCTCTGTCTCTATGTAAACAGTCAATAATTTTAACTCTATCTCCATTATTGATACCATGCGCTTGAATGTATCATAGTTTCTATGATTTTCAATCTAGTTGATTGGCAAGCATATTCCTTACCAACTAAAAGGCTTTTAAACTCAAGACCATAACCCTATGTTTAACAACTCCATTTAAGATTTAATAAGGAGACATAGCACCAACAACTCCAATTAAAACAGTTCTGCACATATTATCCCTTCGAAGTGGACCACCTACCCAGCCTCTGTTCCCAACGAAACTTAGCTTTGAAGTGTTTACAATTTGAGAAGCTTGTAGCTCAAAGAAAATGAGTTCGGAACTCGACAACTGTAACATGGATGAGCTGAAAATATTTTTAAACACATACAGTCATTGGTAAGATGTCCTAATCTCTGTTAAAGACAAAATTCGTCTACCTCAGTTGTTCCTAAATTCACAAATTGCCAGCTAGCCAACTAAGTCTAGCCCACATATGCAACCTTATACAGAAGTGTATAGACAAGTGCCAACTTCGACCAAATCTGTTATACTGTAAGCAGAACTTCTAACTTCTTAAACTTAGCCCAGATCCATTGTTCATGCTAGGAAACACCCAAAGTTCAGTTTCCTACACCCTAAAACGATTTCATCAACGCAATTACCTAAAAACATGTATGTAATGACAATCTAGCAACCAAAAAAATCATGAAATTTGACGATAAGCAAAAAAGGAGTTCAGAAATTTTACCTCTCCTCTGCTGTTGCTTGGTGACAACCTTGACTGAATTAAGACTAGATTTTTCCGCAGCAACTTTAGACTTCTCCTCAGCTGGGAACAGAACCCCATCGATCCCTTGCACCGATATCCTTCCATCAGTGTAAATGTCAGGGTCAAAAAGATAGGCAGATCCATCCCCATCCCCAAATTTGACAGACCCATCAGCTTCCTCAGCAACAACTCTATGGGGTAATCTCAAAGTATCATACTTAATCTTCCCAAACCTCCTCACAGCATTGTACATACTCTCCTCAGTCTGATATTCCGGAATTATATGATAATACATTATCTGCTCCGGCGCACCAGGCTCGCTCAACTGGTCTGTCGTCAACTTGGCCATAGCCTCATCATTCGGAGCCAGTACGGTCAGCACATACCCCTCAGATATGAGCTTCCCCATCTCGGTCGCCATCGAAGTCAAATTCACCAAAATGTCGGCCATTTCATTATATCCACCATAATGCAGCAAAGTCTGAATAAAATCCCTAACCTGACTCTCACCATCAAAATGTCCACGCGCTCCACCAGGTCCAGGCGCAGGAGCCGGAGCCAAAGAAGGACCAGGCGCCAAAGCATCATAAATCGGCAACACTGGTGGTGCTCCAGCCGGAACAGGAGACACCAACGCCGTCTTCTTCACCCGATTAGTCCTCGGATCCACCTCCGGCGCACCTTCAGGAATCACAGCCGAAATAGATCCAAGACTCCTCCTCTTATTAAACTCCTCCAGAACCGATCTCGGCACCAACAGCCTCTCAATCCCATGAATCACACCATCCTGTCTCACCACATCATCAGGACGAATCACCTTCGCAGTGTCCACAGCCTTCTCCTCACCTTTCCTCCTCAACTCCACCAGATCTGTACACAACGTCCTGTGCTCCTTCCCTCCTTCGCCCGGCCAATCCGCAAACGCGATTCGACTCGGAATGACATGATACATAATCAACTTCTGAAGCGATTTCAAGTTCCCAGGCTCAAGTAAAAAACGCTTAAACTCAGGATCCAAATCACGCTCTAATGCTTCGTTTCTAGGAGCGAAGATTGTGATGTTACCTGCGCCGACAGAGTCTTCTAGCGTCTGCAGCAGTAACGCTTTCTCAACTAATTCCGCTAGCTCCGTGTAATGCGAGTCTAGTAATGCGACCAGGACGGAGTTTGAGTTCACGGAGTTTCTGGTAGTCACATCGACCGCCGCCGCCGCACATAGTATACCAACTGAGAGAAGAATGTGGAAGATTATCACGGTTGATTTAGGAGATGATGCTGACGGCGCCATTGACGGCGGTCGTCGGAGAACGGTTTGATTTGAAGTGCGGTGCGTTTTGCGTGTGGTGGTTTGCACTGTTTCTCTCTCCGGAAAATGTCTGCAGAGCGGTGGAGCTATGCTGTACATTTTTCTATTTATTTATTTTAAAATAAATATAAAATTGAAAAAAAAAGTTGGAAATTGATTTTCACGGGATTGTTTTATGAGGGGGAGGGAGACTTGTCTTGTTGTTAAAGCAGAGTTATTTAATTAAAGTTTCTTTCTTTCTTCAGATGTCATTATTTTATTGTACGACTTTCGATTGATTTTTAAATACTCATAAGGGGCATAATGTGTGGGTTTATAGCTTTTTTATTTTATAATAATTACTTTTCAACATTGTCTATGTAAATTTTATTTTAATTATTAAATATATTTTCTGTTTAAGAATGCAGATTATAAGTTAATTTGGATTTTGGTATACTCATAATCTATATAAAAATGTCTGTAAATCCTTCAATAATAAAGACGTTGAATGATTGACTGATAAATCTTGTTTCGTTTAGCAAATTTATTTAGATTAAGGTTTATGTCAACAACGCGCTGAAAAGTATTTACTGTACTTTTATAAAGAACACTAGCATACCGTCCGTCGTTCCGACGGGGATGCGCCGTCCTGAATGTGTAATCGAATAGGTCAAATACGAGCGGGACTCGATCGATCAATTTTTGGCCCAGTGTGGTCCGTATAATTTAAAACTTTTAATTTTTAATTTTTTATGGGTCGGGCTAGGGCCTTGTGTTATGTGGAATTTTAAACGGGCCCGTGTGATCAGTGAAAATTTAAATTTTTAATGGGCCGGATTGGACCCGTGTGTTTCTCTGAAAAATTTAAACGGGCCCGTGTGGTCTGTGTAAATATAAAATTTAATTTTTAATGGACCGGGCTGGGCCCGTGTGGTTAAAATTTAAAAGTGTTAATTTAATTTTTTAATTTTTAACTATTAATTTTTAATGATTTGGGCTGGGCCGTGTGGTTTGTAGCTAAAAAGGGAGGGAATGGCATAATGAGACTTTCAAAAGTGTTGATGGTGGACATTCTATTCTATTATATATATAGATTATAAACGTGAGAGACAGCGTTCAAGATGGAACGAGCCGAGCGAATGTCGGGCATTTTGCTTTGGAGCCAAGCAAAGATGAAGTAAAGATGGTCATTAAAAGCAGGGCGCGATGACAGCATACAAATACAGCTCAAATATGACAGAGTCATTCAAGCATTTTTGGTTTTCCTATTTTTGCACATAATAATGAATTTTGATAGCATTAATGAACTACTGCCGCTTATGCCTTATAGATTAGATCACTGTCGGTTCGCTTTTTTGCATCTCCAGATTCCAATTTCCATCGTCATATTCATTTTGAGAAATAATTCAATATTCAAAATATCGTATAATTAATTTTTTTATATAGATTTGGGCTACATAATGGGTACACTTTGTAATATAAATCATAATTTTAGTGCTTTTCATACTTTAATTTAGCACAGCGCAAGAAGAGTGAAAGACATCCTCATTCTAAGATGGGAAAATGAAAAACCTCCGACAGATGGAAAAAAAGAAAAAAGAAAAGATAATTGGTGGAGGTTGTAGTTTTGAACCTTGAGCTTAAAATTTTCATGATGAAATCTTTACCTACATATTAAATATTAATTAAGTTTATTGAATTGTGTTTAACCGATTCCTGATTTGCCTCACTAGTCACATGAAATAAAAAAAATTATTAACTGTTTACTAGAAGATGAATAAGCATCATTTACATTATGTCACTAAATGCAGTACGATTTTTTTTGTTATATGATCTCTGCATGAGATACATGCGGTCTTCTAACCTCGAATAGTCGTGTGATATGTGACCTCTGTAAGTCGATGAATCGTGATCTTGCCTGGGTGAAGGATGATAAATACACCAATGATTTTTACCACCAAATTAGTCCAAATTAAATATTTGGTCTTGTTTTTATTAAAAAAAACATGTGTTTTGTTATAATTAATTGTCAAGCAATATTTTGGTGAAAAGGTAAAATGTAACGTGGCAAGAAGCGAAAGAAAGTGATGAAGGAGAAGCCAGGGCAGAGAGACTGATAAATAATGAAGAAAAAGGTGGACTGTCGGTGTCGGACAATGACCAAAAAGCCCTTCTTTTCTACTCCAAGAAACTGCGCACTAGTTACCTCTGCAAAGGTACACCTATCTTAAACAGTCTTTAGAATCGCGACCTCTCATCCGACGTCAGATCACGACTCATCAACTTACGTCCTGCTTCCATCGGAATTATTTGCGCCAAAAATCATTCACATTACAAATTTACGGATCGAAAACATAATTAGACAACTTGTAACTTGATTATTGACACTTTGAGATAAAATTAGACAAAATCTTGATTCGACCTCTTATATTAGTAATCGAGTCTTTTTGATAACATGACCAAGAATTTACCTATTGTGTCTTTCGGTTTTTTGAATGATGAATAAAAACATGGTGTATTGGTTTCTGTGCAATGGAATAAAAAATAGGATAATTTCTTTGGCTGAAATTTGTTATATTAGCACTTTCGGTACCTGTATTTTTTAAATTTATTTTTTGATCACTGCCGTACATATTTTAGAGATATTTTGTGTACGAAAGGGACAAAAAAATGAATTTTAAAAATACAGGTACCGAAATGGCAAATGTCAGATACCGTAAAGGATCAGTGATGTATGAATACTTGATAACTAGCGCGTTTATTCGGGCTTCTTCAATTTTAAGATGACCAACACAATTTCACCAGGGAATAATTCACCGTACAGTGTCGGTTGTCTGATTTGTCTCTAGATGTTCTGGTTTTTGAATTTGCACACATTGTGATTCTCAATACCGAATTTGAAACGTCCAAGTCCAACTAGTCAAAAGTTTATATGTCAGACTGAGTTGATTATAATCGGTGTATGGGCCTAGTAACAATTCGAAAACCCATTAAGGAAAGCCCACGACAAGGCTGAATGAACTTTGCCTGGAAATGTTGAAATACTCTCTCGCTTCTTCCGTTTTTAGTTTTTCTATAGCTAAGAGAGTTTATAGCTCATTTCAATCCATTTTTCTTCTCAACTGTTTTTGCCAAAGCTTTCTTATTCCATTCTTCATGCAAGGGAATGTGGTGAAACACATAGTCAAGGTCAGAAAACATTGTAATGTGTGGATTACTGCTGGTTTCTTGAAAACCAGTATTTTTCGAATATTTTCAGGTAAAATAGCCGAGATTAAAAGGAATAATAAATCTAACTGGAGTCTTAGGAAAAAAATCTAAATTGTCATATTCATCCACAGACATCAAATGTTCAATGCTACCAAGGTGTACATGTTGTGGACACCTTACATTCATAAACTGACCGACGCAGCCACAATGCTATTGTAAAGTCAATACAAAAGAATTGGTTAACTAGAGGAATAAATCTCTGTAACTAATAACATCTGTTGACAAACTTGCCCTTCATCTTTAAAATTCTAGGATGACCAGTGGGGGAACACGAAGTAATTAACAATCAAAACATGCTGACTTGTCGCGGCTACTGCTGTTCACTTATCAAGTATGAACAGATGTGGATACAGAAGTTCAGTCACTGGATTTACATTAAAGGCCGTGTAAGACATCTCCATGGTTTGGCACGAGGGCTTCGATCTAAGAGCATCAATAACCCCAAGTTATTTGAATTTAATCCAAACAGATACCTGAAAATGCACAAAACGGCAAGTGAGTCACAATTTCTTTCTGAATTTTCAGTATTTCAATTGGCAACCAAATGAGCAGATTGTTATCAGCTAACCAACTGGTTTTAAACAAGAGATTCATGTTTTGTGGCAGCTAGTATCACAAATGACGTGACAGATCCAACTCCAATACAAATGGTTCAACTGTTGATAAAAGTCCATAATATTGATGTGGGAAGCATATAACTTACTTGCTTGGTTTCGCACTTTTTCTCCAAAAAACAACAGATGCAACCCACTGAAATAAATGTCACGGAATTTAGATATTAATATAACTTTACATGCAACATCAAGTGGCAACTTGCAAATGCAATTCATCATTCTTTCTTTTTAGAAAATAAAGTATCTAACAAGAAATTTATGACTTCTGAATGTCTACTAGTGATAAAAAAATAACACTGCAAAATTATACCACTCATAATGTTCAACAAATAAATTAGAGAAAGAAACAAATCATATCACCTTAAACACCGTCACAAATGGGAAGATATTAAAAATTGAGGGCTTCCGAGTAGGCATGCGTCTCTCAGGGGCCATGTCATTGCATAACTGTTGAGCTATCTCATTCAGCAACAACATTTGAGCTTTATCAGTCCTCATAGACATGAGCATCTGCCTCATTGATTCCCTTTCTGATTCAAGGGCTTGAAGTCTCATGTACAACTTATTGATTTCAGGATCCTCAAATTCATCATGGCTAGCGAATTCCCTAGGAGCTGTACCAGGTGCTCCGCTATAAACATTGTCCATAGTATAGAGTCTGTCTTTCATGAAATCTCCAACTTCTGACAAATTATCCCTTCCCTTTGCATTTGAATGGTCATTTGGATGCACCACATAATCCAACTTCTTAAAACTACTTCCAAACCTTGGAGATTCGGTGGGGAAATTTGAGAAAGATTCCTGGCCATATCCCAAAAATGAATTGGAACTGTCAACAGAGAACTTCCGCATATGCATCATATTCGATTGACCAGCTACCTCTTTTTCTATGACGCTCTTTGCAGCAGGTGACTCCACATCAATCTCACCAAGTCTAGGACTTCTCTCCATTTGTGAGATCCTAAGTTCCAAATTCTTCAACCTCTGTATTGAACGAGGAGTACCACCAAATGAATATTTATCGACTTCAGTAAAGTCACTGTCAACCTCTGAAATCCTAATTCCCTCATTGGTGCATCTTAATGGAGGGTATTCATATTTGGGGAATCCAAATGGACCCCCTTGAGATAAACCATCCTCATCAATTTCTCCATCGATCTCAGACTCTGTAAGTCCATAACTCATCATTCTGTGCTTATAAGCCTGAACTTCACAAGTTAGTGACTGAATAACTTGCTCTCTTTTGTAAAGCAAGTCTTCCAAATTCGAGATCTCTTGTTGGTCATGTTCCATCCTTTCCTCTGCATACCTCTTAAACTGACGAGCCTCCATCTGAATCTCAGACTTGTCCCTCTGCAATCTAAGTATCATAGACATTGTCTCGTTAGCAGCCGTTGATGATGAGTTCCTTTCTTCTTCCAACTCCATATAAAGGTCCTGTATCGACTGCTGCTGCTTGTTGACAATTTCACGCAGCGCGTCACACTCATTTTCAATCTGAACACGAGCAGTTGCAGGCACAGGATAACTAAGTCCAAATAAAACAGCCCCATTCTCATCACCAAGATCAAGCCCATCTACTTTCCGCTTCACATCTCTATTCCATTGCTGAGAATTCCCAACACCATTAGAGCAGTAACCGCGACCATATTCAAAACATTTCACCAATCCTACATTCGAAACAGACGCCTCGGAGTCCATAGACCCCAACACATTTAAAATCAATCACCAAAAAGCAGCACCAACTCATACATCTACACACAATGATGCCTCCAGTTCAAAATTCAAACCACCAAAAACTCCTTATTATCCTCCCTCTTTCTCCCACCCTCCCTTCTATACCTCCATAAAATCAAAAGTCAAACCGCCATTCCTACACCAAATTAAAAAAAGCCAAAAAGTTCAAGAAAACTCTTAAAATTGAGATACTACTAAATGCAAATGCATAAAAAACAACAACTGGCCGGCATGACGCCAGCTATTACCTAATTCATCTGACGACAAAATCGAGGAGAACCGATTGAACGAATGCGTTTGCATCGTTCTGGTAAGTCATGAGGTGAACGAAGAAGCAGGCGGATGGGAAGCCGGCGACGTCAAGAAAGCAATGACGAAGAGGAAGCTGGTATTGTCATCCATTGAAAAAAGGGAGGGAAAGGAAGGAGATGAAATCGAGAGAGAGAGATTAGAAACCCTAGAAAAAGGAATTTTTTTGATTTGGGGGTAATTCCCACCCAGTGTATGTAAGGATGGTCAACGCTTTGACCGAGCAAAGAGGGTGAGCGGAAGAAATGGAGAGAAGAGCAGTTTTTTGAATTTCGAAACTTTAATTCTTTCTCTCAGGTGTAATTGTTTCAAAAATAAAATATGGAGTAATTGATTTTTTGTAAGAAATTGAAATTAGATTGTTTTGTATAATAATTAATTCCAGACTTTCAGTTGTTGTGGTATGATTGAAAAAGATTATTTTATATGAAAAATTATTCCTACATCTTCAAGGACTGAAGAAAAACTCTAGATTCAAGCGTATATGCGTCAGGGTGACTCGAATCCGAACACTCTTGATACTTACATAAAAAATGTAACCACTAGACTAACTCCCTCTTCAAATTACAAACAATAAACAATAATAATGAATCTTTGCAATCAAACAATAATGTAAATGGATTTCTTAAATTACGAATCAAAGTAAACAATAATAATGTTGATCCTCACTACTATAATGTTACAACATTGTTTCCAAATACTATTAAAGTCGCACACAATCGGTGGCAAGGGACATCTGCTCCAGCATCCTTACCAATTTGTAGCCGTATCTTCTTGAGCTCAGTTAGGAAGCTCAAATGAGATACATGTCATTCTCAAATTTCTTGTTTCCTTAAGTTAGTGTCCAATCACATACTTTGTTTGTAATTCCCAATAATCTTTTGACTGCTTCACCATGTCAGCTCGTTCGGCAACGTGCCTTTCCTTCCAATAGTCCCTGAGACTGAATAATATAATTTCAAAATCAGAAAGTTATTTGATCCTGAAGCAACACAAATTGATTGCATATTCTGTATTACCTGACCCAGAAAACATATTATACAGATCGATGATTGCTATGCAAATGTTTGGTTTTCTTATCACTAGAAAAACTAAATAATTTCAAGGACCATAATGTCAATCGAGAGTTGGTTACCTTTTCTTGATGAGCAAATCTAATTCAAGCATGTGCACTGCCTTCTTGTATACACCAGCCTGCATGCACAACAATAAACTTTTGATTATAATTTACATCGCGCAAATCTCCAAAAAGGATAGTTTCTTCTCTATGTGGTCTTTTTATACAAACCTCTCTGCAGACTGGGCACCTGGATTCTTGGCCGGCAGCTTTAAGGCCTTGGAAGATCATTACAGACGCGGATGAGCAAGCACATGATTTGCAGAACCGATGACCACAAGAGAGAGCATATGGATTGAAAATGGTGTCCTGTAAAAGAATCATTGTAATTTAATGTTAGGCCATATAAAACAAATGGCAGAAAAAAGAATGTGAAAGAAGCATGCAGAGTTTTAAATGAAAATTTTAAGTTTCCTAGGCAAGAATACTCGTCGAACATATGGACAGGTAGCTTACCAAACAAACAGCACAACTCAGATCATATTCGATTTCCAATGAGTCTGGAAGCCTCAATGTCATAACAGGTTGATCAGAATCAAGGCGACATGAAAAAAGAGCCTCCGAGCCTTCAAGATCAGATCCAGTGAAATTCAAATAGAAGGCTCCAAGCTCAACTAACCAAGGTGACTGCAGAAGCTCAATGTGTTCGCCACGCATCTTAGATTTGAAGTTCTGGCCATTCACAGAGCTATGTATCTGCAAAAGATGATGAAACATAAGAAACCACTGACCTTTTTGATTTATTGCATTCAAAGAGGTAAAAGAATACCAACGCAAAATTGCAAGACAAAACAAACAACTTTAGCAGCACAACAAAGCCCTAGCTCACGCAGAGCTGAGACCCCAACTGCACTACAATGCAGCATACTTTAATAACACAATTAGCAGCCAAAAAAAACACCTGCAAAGCCACAACCAGGAACGTTCGCAGCCATTTTCAGCAAGAAACACATGGAAAATGCTCCCAGTAAATGCAACGGTGTTACTGAATCAGAATTTCCGCCAGAATACCTTATCATATTTCTTTAAGATTTTACGTATAGCAGTTGCATTCATTGTGATGTACTCAATCAGCAATCTCCCTTCATCTACCATAATTTGTTGGTCATTTTTGAAACACTGTCGCAACCGGATAAGATACCTTTGTATTCCGGTTGCAACATGTAGACTAAGGAGGTGTCTGACTCTTGTACTAAAGCACCCAACTATGCACGAAGCCTCCTCCATCAGCTCAGTGAAGAACTTTTGATCGCAAACTACAAAAAGGAAATTACAAATATTATATTTGCGATGAGGTCAATGATCTAGGAGAAATAATCACTATTGTCAATACTCCATCAATAGAGACAGCAATATAAAAGAAAATTGCATTTTACCCTGTGTTACGGTCAAATTTGTGCAAGTACATCTATGCATAAATAATCACTATGCATAAACCTTCCCGCTGCTTGAAAACATTTATAAAAGGTTTGGAACTGACAATACCAGACCATGTGCACATCTTCAAATCCAGTATTTAATCAACTATCATTTCAGCTATTAGCAGTTAATAATATTACCGAACACAGGAATACTTACTGGCACAGTTTTCCAACTGACACAACTGGCCCTCATCGTTCTCCTTGCATTCTTCTTCCGCATCACCATCAGACGTTCCATGCAACGCTCTACAAGCACGACACCCTTTTAGAACTTTCTTTAGTCTCTTATATTCCACATGTGCAAAATTATCCTGCAGATCTTCATGTTCATGAAGAAATTCGGTAAAAGTCTCCCCGAATTTCATCACTTCAAATCTCAGTAACACTAGTTGTCAGTCACTGCTCCTACGCACAAACACACACACACACGTAACAATTTCAGTAGCTGCTCCCAACAAATCACTAATAAAAACAAAAATCAAATTCTACTCTAGATATTTTCGAGATGCACTACGGATCATCTAAAAGCAATTGTTTGTTTCCACCAGATACAAAATCTCAGATAAGCAGCGGTGCACACAATTAAATCCATCAAATATATATTCATACCAAATCACCTGTACATAACAACCTATCAAAATCATAAAAAGAATCCCTATCGTCAGCTGTGCCGAAATTAGATCAATTACACAGATCAACCATAATTATATACATAAATTACAAAAAAAAATCGAAAAAATAGGTTTAAAATTCATGCAACGAAAATCGGGATAATTAAACTTATGAAGAGGAAAAAAAATAAACACGTACGAGGAGAAAGAGAGACGGAAGAAGGAAGGAAGGGATCGGTGGAATGGCGTTTCAAGTTGAAACCCTATACGTAAATACTATTTGGGAGGTGAATGATTCGGAAGCAATGACGGATTTTCCCCCTTTTTCTGTTCGTGAAAAATAATAATAATAATAATAATAAAATGTCGGCCACCTTCTCCGCAACAGAAGCTGCTGCTGCTGTTCTGTTAAGTATTTGTTGTCTTGTCCGTCTTCGATTCAAATTAAACGACTGCTCTGCTCTATCTCGATAAATATCTGTCCGTCTCCAATTCACATTAAACCGTCGCCGTCGGTCTGATCACGAGTTTCGAGAAATAATTAGTGAATTTTATGAAAACGAGAGAGAACTGTAATGACTTCGGTCCAGATGAATTGTAATCTTCCAAGTTTTCACGTTCTTGATTGGTAGGAGTTATCATTTAATTAAATATACGTTTTTTATAAAAAAAACAATTGAAACTCATTCACCATTCATCATTTTTGGTGTAGTTGGTAAATTCAACAACTAAATGAGGGTAATATTTATTATATATATAAAAGAATCAAATAATTCTAGGAAATTAATATTTTTACATCGATCAGAATTTAAAGCAACAAATATTGGAAATGACATTACTTTATAAATTTCATTATACGGAGTTTTGATGATTTTTTACGTGGACCATAGTTATTGGTAGGTGCAGAATTCCAAAGATTAAAGCATCAACTCTTTTTTTTTTGTTGATAAATGCTTAATTGGCTGCTTTTCCCAGTTTTCAACTCATCTTTGACTTTAAGCAAGTTTGGGTTAAAGCCATCCACTACGCTCGAAAAACGAACTTTCTTGCAAACGCATCTGTGATTATGTGCACAACTGTAACCCTGTTGTAATGTGTCGGCCCCGCCCACACGAGATGCTTTTAAGATTAGACACCGAATCTACAATAATACTTGTAGAATTCAATTTACAATACATAAACATCCATAAATTTTTTTTAAATTTTTGTCTTCTTAGATTGTATTTTATCAGTTATTTATTATTTTAATATATTTGATTATATTATACCGAGTATTTAAATTTTTTTAATCATATTAACCGTACATGTATTGACCAATTAATATTATTAAAAGATATTTAACGGTATTTGAGTAACTTTTAATCATATATACTATATTTAACTGTATTGGATCGAGTATTTGACCAATTTTCTTACGTATAGATTTCTCATTCGGAATGACGGGTTATCACAAAATTAAAAATAATATAATGGAACTATATTCAAAAAATTAAAAAAATATGTAGCATTCAAAAATTTCAATTACAAAAATAAAATTATAGAGAGAAGCGTTAGAAATCTTTATTAAAATTGAATTAAAATATGGAGAAAATTCTCGTCGGGACGACGAGTTTGACACTTATACCAAATAACTAAGCTTTCAATTGCTGTCAATTACTTGCATGCTAACGGTAAAACAAGGCCAATGGTAATAGAGCAAACAACCTTTATTGATTGGCACGCAATCCACGTACAAAATTGCATAGAAATAAATCAAGTTTGGCATTCCCATACCTAAAGAGAAAACAAACTAAAAAAAATTCAATAGATAACAAAAAAGGAACTTACATTCAATATTCCAGAGGTTTATACTCCTTTAAGCTGCCTGGCAATGGCAAACGCTTTCGCCCTCTTTCAATATGAAATCTCGTGGGACATACAACACCGGCGCTTTCTCCCATAATAAAGTCATCAACTCGTTAATAAGATATAAGAGCTACATGCTGGATGCTGGCCTTTGGATGATTACTGCGTCTCTTCACAATATTATTACACTGTTTGGTTTCTGAAAATAAATATTGTTGAAAATGAGTGTTTGCGTAAAGATCCATCACTCGAGTTTTCGGGGTCTGTATTGATAAATATTGAATAATGATGAGTGAGGAACTTGTGCTATTTTATCATTGGATGGAAACTAAAAGCATTTCTTCAGCTATTTGAATCATATGGCCCTCGAAATTCCAGTTCCTTCCATATTGTCAAGGTCACTTTTCACTTGTGTGCATTTCTTCATTTCCACCGGGGGTCCAAGGCTTTCTAACACCCCTGGCTACATGTATGGTTCAAATCGAAGAAGAAGAGAGAAAAATGGCTCGGGAATAAGAAAGCTCAAAACACTTTCTTTCCAAGGCAGTGAGGATGGAGCTATAGCATCATAGCATGTGGTGGATAAATTTTTTCAATCACTTTCCCATTCTGTTTTTCATCAGGTCTCCCTCTGGCAGACACCTTTTCCCCTCCCATCACACTTGCCATTTCTACAATTTTGCAAGAGCTAATCCTGTCCATTTTGTTTTCACAGTTTCTGAGCAACGTTCAGTAGTCCAAACCCCACGAGTTTGTTCCTCAGCATCTCGACAGTATTGTGATCGGGTGGTAATCCTTCATCAATCATCATTTCAAAGTACCTGCACGAATCCTCTAGCTTCCCTTTCTCTCGACATCACACAGTATGTAGAAACTGATGGACAAAACCATTCGTCTCCCATATGCTGCCAAAGTGCCTCCATCCTATCGAATCGTCCCATTCTTATTAATAGTTGGTTTTGTAACTCCATACATCAGGATTGACTCCCATCTGTAGGATTTATCCCAAGATCAACACACAAGTATTTTTATGGAAGTGATTTTTCATTATGATAACTATGAATATTTATACTACAAGGAAATAACTTCCCATGACTAAAGAAAACTTCCCATGACTCCAACTAAACCATACTTCCACTACATAACTTCTACTACACCATACTTCCACTACATAGACACTACATCATACTACCACTACTTTGACTCACTCAAAGAAAACTAATTAAGCTTGAATTATGGCTAACAGTGCGTCCATGTCATTGTCCTGGTGGTGGTCTGGTTGTTGTTGTTCTCGTAGAAGTAGAATTTCCGCTTGGATCTCGATCGGTCCATTGGAAATTATTGAAATTTGAGATCAAATCAAAAACAAGCAAAATCAGGGGTTTGAAATTCGTAGTTCGTATGTGTGTTTGTCAACTATTCAGAGAATTCAACGTCAGTCAAATTGGTAATTTCAGAAGCGAGGGAGCAATCGTTCAATCTCTCCGCATTCGGTAGGAGCCTTATTTACTCCCTCCCTCACATTATATAGATCCATTTAAAGTTTGGTATGGTTTTTAAAAAAATTATGTTATGTGAGATAAAAATAGAAAAAAGAATGAGTGGAAAGTGAATAGATTGGAGAGAGTGTAAATGTGAGTGGAAAAAATTTCATTAAAGGAAATAAGATTTATATTTTGGAATGCCTAAAAAAAGGGAAACTAAATAATGAGACGAAGGGAGTACAATTTACCATCCATTTTGAATTCTCGATTTAATTTAAAAGTCGTGATAAATAGACATTATATTAAATGGTAATCTAATTATAAGTTAGGAGTAATTATGAGAAACCACCACACTATTAGGATGATTTCCACAAAACCATTTTTATGTTATCTTTTTTCAGAGAGCCGTCCCATTTGTTTTTCAAATGTCCACAATTTACCACCGTTATGGAGCGACAACGACAATGCATTTCGATTGAAATTGGGTGGGGTTTGGGTGTGCTTTGGTCGAGATTAGGGTGGTTCAAGCGGTGGGTTTGGATTTAATTCCGATAGAAAGTTAAAGGGTGAGTTTAGGGTGGTTCGCGCGACATAATGCTCAATTGAAATTAGGGTTTTAAATCAGTTTGATGGGAATTGAAGATTTCTCCCAGTGGAGGAAGGTAAAAGCTGTTTGAGTTATGTTATGGACTGATTAGGATTTTGTGGTTCTTAAAAATTAGCATAATGAAACAGAGGTGATTTTGTGAAGACAAAATTAGGTGACAAGTTATTTTGTGTGGTTATTAGAAAATTATTGAAAGACATGAGTGGTTTTGTAGAAAGACGGAAAGAAATAGGTGTGTCGTTGAAAAGATAATTTCATTTACACACTTTTTGGTGGGTGTGTCAATTTAATGTGAAAATCAAAATATGTGATAAATTGTAAACATTGAAAACAAATGAGTGATTTTTAAAAAAAAGATTTCTTAATAGTGGTTTGTGTAAATCATCATAAGATAAAGATGGTTTTTGTAATTACCCTAAAATAAAATAAACATTTGTCTTTCAGTATTTTCAAAAGCACTGCAGGCTGCAGCTGCCTTGTTAATTGAGTGTCAAGTGTTCAGCAGTCAGTTTGATTTCTAAATCCATCAAGTTCAGGCAGTTTTCTTGCATTAATTTGTTTATTTTCTTTCTTCTCATTTTGCTGAACTCAGCAAGCATTGCTGTCTCTGACATGGCTCTTGCCCAACAGAGTTCCAGTTAAAATTGAAAGCCTCGTACATGAAACTATATCCATATTCTTGATCTCACACAGGTCGATTTGTGAGAACACACCTGAGATTTCAATACATTTCAATAAAGATTGATTATATTAATCATTGGTATAAATAATTCTACATAATTTCAATTAGGAGCCAATTACAATATGCCGGTCTCGCTATAGCTAACAAATGAACCCAAATCCCATCCTGCATTAGGTTTTTCAGGATCCACTTCGCAAGATGCCTAACCTACAGGCTCTGAAAACCTAGAGACTGTCTACACGTCACATGTCAAAATGAGGGGCGTGATCACGACCTAAATCTTTACCCGGCGAATCCCCATTGCACCAAATGTATCATACAAAATACTCCGTTGGGTATTCCTGCTCATAGCCATTATAATTGTAGTATAACCTTTCCCCCTTCGCTATGTCCCTATTCGCAATCAATAGTACCCGAGATTCGCCGTTGACATTGTATCTTACGCTCTTTAAATTTTGCTTTCTTTTACCCTCACTGTTTGGAGGAAAGAAAATTCAAAAGCAATCAATAAAGCATGCTGATACAGTATATTATCAGTTCAGACAAAACTGCTCAGCATAAATAGTTAGCAAAGCAAGCTTACGGCGTATGGTTATTTATCCCACTGATGAATCGAGCAATGTTACCACGTTTGTCAGGACAAATGACAAGCGTTTTCTTGAAGTCATGGGTGGAAAGCAGCGTCATTATGCTATCTCCATCATCATTTTCTCTATTTTTCAGATAATCAACATCTCCAGCATATTCAGTAATTATCGTCAAATCTTTGATAGATTTGTCAGCCTCTACGGTGAACCTGTTAGTACAAAGACAATCGGAGTAAGGACTCATCCCAATTAAACACCAGATGTGAAATGCCAAAAAAGGTTTACTTTACTATGTAACAAAAATCCATAGCATGCTTACCCTTCCGAAGGATCAAAGACAACCATTAGTGGAGGCCATTCACCAACCTCTTGCATTTTCTTACACAATTTAAGTGTTTCAACATCATCTTTGCACATAACCTGATAGAAAAGCACACATTACAGTACCCAAATTGTAACACAGAAAGGGTTCATACGTCCTCTGATAAATTGATACAAAAAGAGTGGCATGCAAAAACACCACAGTCAGAATAAATCAATCAAGTTAATACAACATAGCTGGAGCTTAAGTTCCTTTACCTGCATTCCTTCTCGTTCAAGGGCAGGACAATTAGCTGATCTTGGAGCCATCCTCCTCATGTAGGTCAGCTCATTACTAAACTCAGTCCCAGTTGCTGTCAGGGCAGTTGCGAGAGAAGCCATCTGTTGCAATCTTCTATCAGGATCTTCACTTGGCACAAAAGGCAACAACTTTCTTGGCTTCTTCTTCACACTAATACTTGATCTTCTTCTTCGCTTGCGAGACTCTAAAGTAATAACAAAATCATAATCAGTACACCAATCACATTCAGCCAACACATATGAACAATTTCTGCAACTTCAAAAGCGGAAAAACGGTATATGAACATACCTTGGTTAGGCTTGTGGGTTGATAAATTGGTCCTCTCAATCCGGAAAAAGTCAATAATCTTGGTCTGAACTAAAGGGAAGCCTGCAAATTATAGGCAAAAAAACATTAATCACCTAAAGCCAGACTTAGCTCTGAAAATCCCCAAATCTCATAACCCTATTTTTTTACTCTTCAAACCCTAATCCAAATCAAATAATCAACAAAACAAAGGGCAAATGCCATAAAGCAGCCGATTGATGGAAATGGAAAATCCGGCGCTTACTTTTGAGATTAGGTTTAGAGCAAGGTGGGCAAAACCATGAGCCTTTAGGAACAGACACCAAAATGGGTCGGAGGCAAAACATATGATACCCCCTATCACATTTATCGCATAAAAGCAGCTCGCTAGGTGAATCGCCGGATCCGCAAGTCTGACAACAAGTATCGTCGTACTCGTCTTCATCATCGGAAATGTGGTTGTGTCGCATGATGTCTGGTTTGGTCGCCCGTGTTCGGCGTCTGGAGATCACCTTAGAAGAAGGAGGCATGGTAAGTGGAGGCGGATTGCGTAGGTGGGTTGATTGGATCGGGGTTTCGACGCCATCGGAAATGTGCTACTTATTGACTCGTTGATTTGGTAAGGTTTCGCGCGTCGTCGACTCCAGCGGGAACTAGGGTTTTGATTCGCGCCATCGCCACAGGTAATTACCACCACTAGAAATTAATGATTATAATCATTATTAGTATTAATTAATTTTATTATTTAATATTTATATTTTCTGTAGGTAAAATGGTAGAGAAGTTGATGTTTAAACATTGCCAAAACAAAAGCACAAACGTAAAAAATGTTGTTCGCATACGACAGGTTGTTTTATTGGGGGATTGTTAATTATAAGTCCACGGATTCTATCACTCGTCTTGCTTGAATTTGTAATGCGGTCAATCTTTGCTCAGGATCGAGAGTTGAGCTGAACTGACTTGCTGCCCAAATCAAGGATGCTGATTTCTCGCCGAGTAATCGTCTAATGTCGTCATGTACGGATGCCATGGGGGCTTTTTCACTGCTATTCACATGACCTATGAGCAGAAGCAAAAATTCCCCGCATTTCAACCTACAAGTATATCAAGATATCACTGGCTAATTAACAAGTTGCACTGTCGACGCAAGAAATGCTTTGATACAGGAAATAAAAAAAGCAAATAGTAGTTAGATGCAACAATGAAAGTGCAATCACCTCAAACTTTCATCTACTTGCCGGTTTCTGATAAGATCTGCAACTTCCTCAATGCCGTTACATGTTTCAAAATCCTGATAAACAAAACCGTTGAGATTAATGATGAATAACGAACGTACACATGCCCAACATACAAGTCATTCACTGTTGGTTAAGCCAGACACATTGATTCGGGAAGTAAAATAAAAGGATTCCCATTGCCAGAGCAGGCTAAATGGAAAACTGATGAAGAAGATTAACCGCTTCTGTTAACTGCACCAATGAGGCTTGTTGAACAATACTAAATAGCAGTCTTGTACATAGGTTCCACGTAAGTGTGATTCTAAGATGCCACGTTCTATTGCAGTTTGTAAAAAACAAAGTTGAACATCAAAATTAACCCACAAACTAAATGCGATGCAATGCAATGTACCATTTGATTGGGAGATGAATCCAGCATTATTGAGATGAGAGCATCTAAGCAGGCGCCTTGCTCCAAAGCTCCTTGGGTTGCTAACACATTCATTAAAACCTGCAAAAATAACCCCACATCAAATTCATATGACTCCAAGCAATATGCTCCGCAACTTGAGTTAAACGCAGTGGGAGTAAGACACCAAAGGAAATCCATTCAAATAATCTTTAAAAAATGTGACGCAAATGTAACGAGCCTAGTACCTGGATCGCCTTATATTTATGAGCCAAAACAGTGCTTTCCTTGTGTAGCAGACAACACCCTTCGAGTACCCGAAGTGCAAGAGCAACCTCAGCATCTGTAGATGGGCTCGTAATCTGTACAGGATCCACCGTGAAGATATGCTCCAAGTTCACACTTGTTTCTTCCACAGTTTCTCTCAGCGAGTGTCGGAACAAGACAGGTACAACTAGACAAAGAAACTATCCACATCAACTGAGTTGAATCCAAAACAATTCAGAAGCTCTTTTTTAGGTTACTCATAAAAACTCAACACATTTCGGCTAAAATATCTACAGAAGACAACATCCAAAATTGGAGCAAAGAATTCTGATAAGAGATCGGAACATTGGGGGATTTCTAACTGAATGTTTAAGCAGAAAAGACAAATGCAATGGGTATACCTTGAAGATGAGGGATGGATTGAGTATCGGAGAAGAGGCGGATGGTGGAATCGGACTGCGCAACGGATTGAAGGAATTTGAGAAGAGATCTGAGGCCGCGAACACGGAGGAATGAGAATTCAGCGGACGCATCACGGAGACCAGAGCGGAGTGCGAGCGTGACTTCTCTGAAGAGACGTTGGCTGTTGAGGGAATTGACCAATTCGCCGATCGCGGTATCGGTGGTTGTTGACGGCGACTGCTGCTGCTGTTGTTGACGTGGATCTGAGGAGGAGGAGGATTTAGGAGCGGCGTTTAAGCCTTCGCTCCAGACGGCTTTCTTTAACTGCATTTGATTTTGATTTGCTAAAAATTTGTTGGCAGTGCATTTGGGGGATAAGATCAAAACCTGTTGATTTTGGTTTGCTTCTTTAATTATTATTTTTTAAATGAAAAATTAAGATAAAACAGATATTTGGAGGTCGATGGTTGGTAACGTTATTTTTCTTGCTCTTTTACTACTCTCTGGGAATAGTCCAAATCTATTTGCTATTCTTAATTAATTATTTTTGGAGACGTGATGACCTAACTAATATGTTTTATGTTCAAAGGGCCGAAAATTTATAATTTTGATTATTAGATTGCAATTTTCGGCGAGAACTCATATTATAAATTCGCGTGTTCACGAATAATTATATTTTTTTATGAGTACAAGCATCTGTCGTTCCGACGGAAATGCAACGAAAACATACTTGTTAAAGTGGTAGATTTAGTATAAGCTATGACGGCCTCCCGCCTAAACATGGCGAGGAGAGCTGGATTTCCGCTTGATTTTGCCTTTTCTTTTTGGGTTCTCTAATCAGCCATTGAAGTTATGATGATGGTGCTCTTTTTTTGGGTGATGAGGAGAGTGAGAAAAGGGGAGGGGAAGGAAGGTTAAGAATGAGATGTCATAAAGGCTCTAGAGAACCAATATTTATATATGAAACTGAATGGGTTTCTTATATTTGTTTTCTTAAAATTTTAATGTTTTTGAGTTTTTTTTGCTATTTTTTATGAATTGTTTTTCGATGGTTAGGTGTTTATTGAGCTGATTATTTTTATACAGATAACTATTGATAAAAAATATTTTAATAGATGATTTTGAATAATATTACATTTTCGGATGACTATTACGTATTTTGCGGATGAATTCCAATAATAAACCCTTGAAGATAATTTGGACATTTAAGTATTTTGGTAATCAGTACACACTAATTGTCAGTGCTTTGACAATTTCCTTTGATATTTCCAACATTAGAGGAAACGGCACAGATTCGTCTACTCACTTCGTGTTGAGTTCCCGACCAATTCCCTCGAATTCTTACCCTCAATTGCCTTACTGGTTTCGCCCTCCCATGGGCTCATCAGGGGAGCGGGCACAGCCCCCGACCAGTAGGCGCTCGGATGTCCAAAGGACCCGAGACGCATACACGTTTAGCGCCATGTCCTTCCCCTGATGCGAGCACGTTTGGGCTAACCAGTAGGCATTTCATCAGGGCAAGGTCACCATCGAGTAATTTCCGTCCGGGGGAGGCCTTTCTCACTTTCCCTCTTGATTGGTTCCTATCACTTCGTCGACTAATGCTATACAATAGCTATTGCCGGAGGCTGGTATCTCTCTGTCGAGCTGGTTGCTGCTTTTCGACAACCCAATGCACTTCTCGATCAAATACTATCGATGACTACTTCCATCTCTGCTCTACTGGACTTGTTAAACAATCATTTGAGACATTTTATCCAGAAATATGGCATGATCCGCGGCTCTTTTCTCACCCCATTCAAGCTTCTATATCCATAAAGTCACTATCTTTAGCCAGACAGCTTCATTCGGTGATCATTACATCCGGATCTTTGCTTGACAAGTTTGTATCCAATCATTTACGTAACTTGCGCTAGACAGGTGTTTGATGAAATGCCCGAGAGAAATGTTGCGACTTGGAGCGCTATGCTTACTGGTTTGGTGCAGTTTGAGTGTAATGAGGATGGTTTGGATGTTTTTTCGAGAATGCGTGAGTTGGGTTGGTTGCCTGAAGAATTTTCTTTGAGGAGAGCTCTTAGAGCATGTGCAGGCTTGAGATCGGCAGTTGCAGGGACGCAAGTTCATGGATATGCAGTAAAAAATAGGTTTGAATTGAATATGGTCGTTGGGAGTTCCTTGGCTCATATGTATATTAAATCTGGGACTTTGGAAGATGGTGAAAAGGTTATTAAAGGAATGCCCAAACTTAACGTGGTTGCTTGGAACACCCTTATTGTTGAATAGGGACAACAAAAGTACCCAGAGGGAATACTGGATCAGCATAATATGATGAAAGCTGCTGGATGTAGACCCGATAAGATCACATTTGTTAGTGCTCTAAGTTCATGCGCTGAACACGCAACGCTTGAGCAAGGGCAGCAGATTCATGCTAAAGTAATAAAAAAAATGCAGCAGAATCTATTGATAGAGTCTTAAGTTCATTGATTAGTATGTATTCAAAGATGTGGATGTCTTAACGAATCAGTCAAAGCTTTTACAGAGTGCTAAAGTAAGGATGCAATTGTGTGGAGTGCAATGATTGCTGCGTATGGATTCCATGGGAGGGGAGATGAAGCAGTTAAATCGTTTAGAAGGAAGCCATTGAGGTCAATGACTGAAAAGTACCACTTGAAGTCTAGGATAGAGCATTACACATGCGTTGTGGATCTGCTTGGTAGGTCTGGTTGTTTGGAAGAGGCGGAGGCAAGGATCCGGTCCATGCCATTAAATGCGGATACAGTTATATGGAATAGGGGTGGGCAAAATTGAATCAGACCGGGAACCCGGATCGGAACGGATCGGATTTTTCTGGGTCGGTTTACACCCGGACCGGTTCCGGGCCGGTACCCGGATCAATATTATCCGTAAAACCGGGTTCCGGGACGGTTCCGTGTCTAAATTCCGGGTTGTTGGGTCAACCCGGAACCGGAAAATCCGGTCCGGGCCAGGTGCACCCAGATGCCCAGCTTATGGAAGACATTGTTATCAGGATGTAAATTACACAAATATGAGGAAATGGCTAAGAGGGTCGCAAAAGAAATTATAGCCATTAATCCCATGATTTCGTATCTTATGTAGCACTCTCAAGTATGTATGCCTCATCTAGAAGATGGGAGGAAGTATCTAGTACCAGGAAAGCAATGAAAAAGCACAATATAAAAAAGAGGGGTAATTAGAGAAAAAAACCTCGATCTGCATCATTTTTTTAGATGATACTCATCCGTTTTGTTTTCACACTTAAACACCTTTATGTTTTTGCCGTTTTCAATTAGACACCCTTTGTAATTTTAAAAACT
>JAWWMW010001166.1:192641-205073 GCA_035048345.1 Echeveria elegans
GAAGCTGCACTTAGAGAGGGTTTGCCTCTTAGGAAATCAGAGGAAGCATTCTACTTAGACTGGGCTGTTCACTCCTTCAGGATCACCAACTGCGGAGTCCAGGACACTACCCAGGTATGTTCTGTTTTTGTTCGGTCCCAGGATCATTCAAGTCTATCAGTTGAAGCTTCTGTAAGACCTGTATGGTTTTTTCATATAAGAAAAAATTTAGTCACTCTTCTCAATTCCTGCAGATCCACACACACATGTGCTACTCCAACTTCAACGACATCATCCACTCAATCATTGACATGGATGCAGATGTCATCACCATTGAGAACTCCCGTTCAGATGAGAAACTCCTCTCAGTCTTTAGGGAGGGCGTGAAATATGGTGCTGGAATTGGCCCTGGTGTCTATGACATCCACTCCCCAAGAATACCATCCGCTGAGGAAATAGCTGACAGGATCAACAAAATGCTTGCTGTTCTCGAAACCAACATCTTGTGGGTAAACCCCGACTGTGGTCTCAAGACCCGTAAGTACACTGAGGTCAAGCCAGCACTTAGTAACATGGTGGAGGCTTGCAAGCTCCTCAGGAAACAGCTTGCCAGTGCCAAATGATCATGGAGGTCTCCAGTTATATAGCGTCTGCATTAATCTGCTGGCTTTTCCAAGGCAGAAAGACTCAGAAACTTATTGAGAGGTCATCTAGCGTTTCACTTATATTCCCGCTTGGCATCGCTGTTCCTTTTGCCTTCCATTTACTTCTTTGATGATATTGCTACCTCATCAAAATATGTACTTCAGGATTTTGCCCTCTTTTTGAAAAGGCAGTAAATTGGCTATTTGCGTTTAGTGCTATCCTTAAAATTGTTTGTTTTATTTCGGTGAAGGCCATCATAACCACAAGTCCACAATTATTGTTCACTCAGGTTGGTTAAGTTTTCAGATGTAAAGAACATTTGCAAGAAACTATAGCTGTATTTCTAGACTACATCCAGTACTATCCACTTAATCTGCAGCATATGCATCGCAGACTTTTCAAAAAAAATATTAGTTAGAAAACAGCGACTCAATGGGTGACTGACAGAAGCTCTGCAATTCTGAATTCCCAACATTTATTTCTTGTTAAGACCAAATGCATGTATTCTTCTTGAGTTCTGCTCTCTAATTAACATATCTCAGTCGCTTATCATAAAATCAAACTACCAATTTATGACAGTCTTCTCATCATCATCTTCTTCTTCTTCACTTCGCAATAGGTGCTGCGAGAGTCGGAGTGGCTGCTCAAAAGATAGCTGTGTAGCATTAGCATTAAAGCTGCCAAAATGGTTCATATTATTTGAAGATGAAGAATTGTTGGAATAAGCTGGCTGCAACATCACTGAACACAAACTATTATTCATCTGCTGTTGTGGCTGCATCATAAGCTGCTGCTGCTGCTGCAAAGAATTCGCAGCCAAAAGTTTGCTGCTCATCAGCTGCGACTGTACCATTGCTAGCTCCGCCTGCAGCGCAGCCACCTGAAAAGAAAGAAGTGCAGAAAGAAAAGATTTTAATAGAAATCTTGATCAGAGACCGGTCTAAAGAGAGACGTTATAAGTGCTATTTTTTTTTTTGTACCTGTTGCTGCAGAGCGAGTATGTTGGAGACACATCCATAAACAGGATCAGATAACCTAGCCTGAGCCTCGTAGGACACGGTCACGACCGTATCCTGCCTTTTATTCATCGGAATATGTTGTAAAAACTTAGAAACATTACTAGCACCAAAAACTTTATGCACTGCTGCAAATATAGCAGCACCTTGGTCAGAACCAAAATGAGGTACAATTAAAAATGCACCCATTAGCACATTTCCTCCTCAAGAACTTACACGCTCCGCATGGCGGATTAGTAGTGACATTATTCGTACCCACCTCATCGCTCCGCCCCTTGTTACCACTAGACATTGTATGGTTGCGGCCGAGTTGAAGTGTTCAAGTGATGAACACCAGTGCATGAGTTTTTATACAGAAAAGAGGGGGCATGAGAATATTGTGGAGAGAGGGATGAAAAATGTGGCAAAGGAGGAAAAAGGGAATGATGAGGAAGGCACTTGCAAAGAGTGTGTGTTAAGGTTTGAAGGTTACAAGGAAGAAGAATAATGTTTGTTTATTTTGAAAGGGAGGGTGTGTGATGAAGAGGTGGTAAAGAAAGAAGACGTGGGGATGGAGTGCACAAGATTTGTGCTTTGGCGTGGCGTATGGGAAATGTGAGTGAAAGTGAAGATGGGGATGAGATTTGTGTGAGGTGGTTTGGTTGTCGGATCAGGAGGGAGCAACCACAATTGTTGAAACCTCATACTTATTCTTCGATGAAGAGCTTCTAAGTTGTATTAAGAGCTAACTTGCTTATAACGACCATCTCCAACCCCTTAGCTAAGCCTTTAGTCTTTCCTATTATTTTCATTTTTTCAGGAGAAGAGAGACTTCTTCATTTATGTATGTTCAGCTCAGACATTGATATTCTCACATTCACCAATGAAAACGTATTGGCATGGTTCTTACAAACCCATAAAAGGGCCGGAAAAACAAACAGATCGGTTTCTTGAAAGAGGTGCACGTGCACTGCAAATATGGGAACTTTCAGTGGTATATGGTACTCACGGTGAGATGATTTTCTGAGCTGAGTGATGAGGTGCATTCTATAAGACATGTTTCCATCAAAAGTAGCAAGTGTTTTTCAATTATGAGTTGGTGTCCATGTATGAATTGTGATCAAACTTACACAATAAAACTTTAAAAAAAGAATCATTTTAAAATACTTTATATATATACACAAAACTGTGAAGAGGACTTAACAACTTGCCAATACATGTGAATATTTTCCATTTCCTAAATTGACTTAATAAAGATCTAAATTTTGCATAACATTCATTTAGACCTCGTTTGGTTGCGGAGAAAAGAAGAGAAAAAAAATTTTAAAGAAAAATTTAAAGTGAAAATGAACATGGGTGTTTGGTAGTAAGGAAAAAGGTGAAAAAAATAAGTAAAATTAAATTTTCCTTATAATTTATTTTTTTCTCAGTTTTTTTTCGCAACCAAACGGAGCCTTAGACAACTTATGATGGTTAGAGTTGCACTCAATTACTCAAACACACATTATCTATTTGCCATACTAAATTGAACTTGTGCAAAAATAAAGAGTAAGAAATTAAATTCGCTAAATAAAAAAGGCAAAAAAAAAATTAAAAACTAAAAAAATTAAAACATCATCAATCGATCGATCGTCACCAGCTTCTTCAAAGTTCAAACCCTTCTCGCTCGCTCCTATTCGAACTCCTCCAAAAAATGTCGAACACCCCAACTTCACCCACCAGCTCCCGTTCTGTTACAGAAACCGTCAACGGATCCCACCGCTTCGTAATCCACGGATACTCACTAGCTAAAGGCATGGGAGTCGGAAAACACATCGCTAGCGAGAATTTCACCGTCGGAGGTTATCAATGGGCGATTTACTTTTATCCAGATGGAAAAAATCCTGAAGATAATTCTACTTATGTTTCTGCTTTCATTGCGTTAGCTAGTGAAGGAACCGATGTTAGGGCTTTGTTTGAATTGACACTTGTGGATCAAAGTGGGAAAGGGAAGCATAAAGTTCATAGTCATTTTGATCGTTCGCTTGAGAGTGGACCGTATACGCTTAAGTATCGAGGGAGTATGTGGTGAGCTCATTGCCATCAACTTGTGTGTTGCTATTTCTGTCTTGTTTCTAATTTATGTGGAAATATTTAGGTGTTTATATCAGGTAAGCGTTTTTTTAAGGAAAATTAGGAAGTTGAGTTCGTGTATGGAGTTTTATGTATCTGAGGTTTGATAGAGTAAAGAGATATAGAAGGAGCGAGTTTTACATATTTGTCTTGGTAGACTGCTCCTTAGCTAGAGGAGTAGCATCCCGCAATCTTTGTTTCGCACGTGCAAACTTTTCTGAGTGTGTTTTATAAACTGATTTTCTTTGGTAGTGAGTGAGATGCTAAGGAATCTCATTCGGGGAGAATTTTGCTAATTGGTGCGGTAGTCCTTCAGTTGTTACTTCTTCAGTAAGAAATTAATTGGTGCTTCATATATCCATTTTGATAATCGAACTATTGTCAGAGTTTGCAGCTGATAAGTTCTCTTTTTGGCTTTAGTCTTTCAATCTGTGGAACCAACTGATTAGTCCTGGCTAAGTCATTCAAGCTTTGCCAGTAATATGTATCAATGTCTCTCTTCCTGAACATTTTGAAGGAAATATGGGAGAGATTAAACGGTTCGGAAATCGGAACTATAGGAAAGGAAACAAAAAACCAAACTTCGGAAAGTTTTGCTAAATAATGGTTTTTAGTTTGAGGGAAAGTATAAATGCAAAAAAGAAAACGTCAAACCTGTATTCTACTATATTTTTCCGTCCATCTCATTCTTCCATTTGTGGGCTTGGGATATAAATGTAAATAAAAAGGATCAATATCTTAATTGCAATCTTAGTATGCTAGTGTATTTTCCTTTAGACTAAGTGGGTTAGGCATTATGCCCCCGATACTGGCTGCTGTGAAATCAGATTCAACAGTAGAGGCATGGGCATGGGTTCTCATGTATACTGGGTGTTCCTTGTGTAATTTTATTCCTATTTTAATGTATTGCAAGGTTTTTTGTTTTTGATGGGGGTTCGGATTCTATGGTTAAAATTTTGTTTATCTACAGAATCTCATGAAAATAGTTTGCTCTGTCAAATTAATCGTTGTTTTATATTTTCGTTTTCAGGGGTTATAAACGTTTTTACAGGCGAGCCATGCTGGAAACATCGGACTTCCTGAAGGATGATTGCCTAAAAATTAACTGTACTGTTGGAGTTGTTGTATCTGCAATTGATTGTTCAAGACTGTATGCAATAAAGGTCCCGGAGTCTGATATTGGAGATCACTTTGGAATGTTGTTGGAGAATGAAGAAAATTCAGATATCATCTTCAACGTTGCTGGAGAAAAGTTTCATGCTCATAAGCTAGTGATGGCAGCACGATCTCCTGTATTTGAAGCTCAACTATTTGAAGGGCCTAATGATACCAGTAATGAAATTTTCTTAGAAGATGTAGAACCCGTTGTATTCAAGGTATCCACAACCTTGTTTTGGCTTTAGCGGAATTAATGCCCTTACTTTCATGACATATATTATTACTTTTGCTTTAATTCTTTTCTGTTCATATCTGTTTACATTCAGGCACTACTACACTTTATATACAGAGACACTCTAAATGAAGACGATGAATTACTTGCATCCACCTCGTCTTCAACATCCGTGTGTGACACGTTGGCTGCCAAATTATTGGCTGCAGCAGACAAATATGAACTTGGCAGACTACGAGTAATGTGTGAATCTCTACTTTGCAAGGATATCTCTGTGAATTCAGTGGCCAAGATTTTGGCTTTGGCTGATCATTACCATGCATTGGAACTCAAAGCCGTGTGCCTGAAATTTGCTGCTGAAAACCTGGTTGGTATGTCATTAAATTTCATGTTATAGTTAGTTCTTCTGAAAACTAGCTTTTTAAAGTACATTATTTGTTTGGTTGCCATACTCATGGGAAGTCTTATCATGTCCTTTGTATTAGTTGCCCTTTTGATTCCACCCTGCATTTCAGTGGTATATCTCCATGGTTGGATGTGTAGTAATATGAATCTATTAATCTTGAAGACGTGAACAAGAGACAAAATCCTTGCCTTCAGCTTTTACCTTCTTGGTATATGAGATATGAGAACTTGTATAAGAGTTCCAATCATTTTATATTGTAGGCCTGGTTTAGTCAAGGTTCAGATAAAAGAGTTGAGTGCAACTTTTGCTTCGTATAGGGATTAGGCAAAATTGCAAATACTTCCATAGGGTAACTACTGTTCCAAATATTTCTAAATGCTAAGTGGCTAATTCATTTTTATATACAACAGCTGTGATGCGGTCTGATGGTTTTGAGTATCTGAAAGAGAACTGCCCCCTTCTCCAGTCTGAACTCTTGAAGACAGTAGTTGGATGCGAGGAGGAAGCAAGTGCAGGGAAAAGCGTGTGGGCACAGTATTCTGATGGCGATGATACAAATGGACGTAGTGTGAGGCAACAAATCTGGGAGGCAAATAATCCTGGCGATAGAAATGAGAATTTATGGGTTCAGCTTCCAGACGATGGTGCAGCTGACACAAGAAACGCCATGCAACTTGATTGAATCTTCCAAGTCATCTGCCACTGCCATTGACGTCCCTCAAATGAGCATTAGCTGTCTGTCCCAATGTGCAGTTGTTGTTGTGTTTACTATTTAGTGGTCATATCCACTGGCCATTGTCATGAGATGGAAACGCTGCAAGTCCTGTAAAGCAAAGGTAAGTGTCCTTGCAATGGAGAACCGTACCATTACTACTTACTAAGCATGAGGATGCTTCATGTAAAGATAATGGATAAAGTAAGAGACTATAGATTGAGATCTCGGAGTCTCGCACAACTAACAACTTTTTTTATACTACTACTGTATTAAGAATTGCTAAAATAAAACCTGCTTTGTTTTACTTTGATGTAGATAGCTGTTGGCTGCTGTGAATCTTATTTAATTTCTATCATTAATTTTTTTTAATTGTGGGTTATATATATATATAAGTTTGAAGGTAATAGATATACAACTCCAGCATCATATTTATTCATGATTTCATATCAAAACAAATCACAGTCGGAATTCACAAGATTGCCGCGATTTTGAGGGTTTTATAGTTTACGAATTCTTGATTATTTTTTTTTGGTTTATCATTGCGTTAAGGCACATAACTTCGTGTTATGACTATTGAGTTTCACGCTTTAACAATGATCGCTAGACTCTCCAAAATAGAGTTCCTTCATCATCTTTTTATTCACTTTTAATCCTAAGTCCCGTTTGGTTGCGAGGAGAGAAAAAGAAAATTTTAATTTTTTTTAAATAAAAATGAAATGTGTGTTTGGTTGTAAGGAAAAAAATGAAAAAAATAGACAAAATAAAATCAAATTTTTCTTACAACCTTCTTATGAGAAAATCATTTTTTTAAAATTTTTTTCCTCACTTTTTTCCGCAACCAAACGGAGCCTAATAGTCATACACAGATTCATATTTTTCTCTAGAAAGAAAACGAGAGGAAAAAGAAGTAAATACAAGATTAATGATCTGCAATCAAACCTCACAAGGCTGTTAAGCTACTCACACGAATAGAGAAAGGAAATATGTAAACTTTTATATTCTAACTTTTGTGTACTTCCTAAGCTAAGGTATGAAGATCCTATTGCTGCACAAATCCAAGTGTTTCAACTATCCTGAACGATATAGAAAGCACATATACACCCAACAAACCTATTCCCAACAATCTATTAGGTTTCATGCCTCTCCTCGGCAGCATCACAAGGGCCCAAGTCAATCCAACAACCAGTAACCCGAGTGTCTCCATGACGTAAGGGTCTGAGGAAATCACAATTGGAGATGGAAAGTCCCTCCAAGATTTTCCAACCAAGGAAAACCCCAAGCCTACTAAAATGTTAAATATTGGCCCAGCGTAACAGCCTGAAAGAGCTATCTGCGCTCCCCCGCGTCCGTCATTCAAGGCGATGGTCAAGTTGGTCACCAAGTCTCCGAGTGAGTTCCCCCAAGCTAGGACTGTCAGCCCTATAATAGCGGAGCTAATCTCAAATATGAAGCCAAGTGAAACTAACAAGCCAACCAACTCTTGAGCCGTGATGTAACTCCAAGTCATACTCATAAAAAAGCTTCCAACGAGCCAAGGGAACAAGAACTTTCTTGGTGGGTTCGCCTTCTCTGTCATCACAAATGCAATCACTCCAAGTGTGAATCCAACAACGACTCCGGTACCATATATCACCTGAGGTGCGTCAGGGCTCCTACCTCCAAATTGACGGTTGCATAATACGGCAATCAGTATTGGTGCTAGTGTCACTGAAACAACTGCATAAGACTTGGACCATTGCTCCTCAGAAACAAGCGGAATAGTTAATCTTCTAGGTAGTGACAGTGGCATTTCCAAAATTTGGAAAAATAATGAGGTCCAAGAACCAGATGCACCAAAACAAGAACATTTTCTTTTTCTGTCTCTACCATCAAAGACACCCGCTAATTCTCCATCCTCCAAAGATTCATGCACTTCTGTCCTGTCTAATGTTGATAGAATTGGCACACTCAGATCGTCATCATCAAAACTTCCATCTAACAACCCATGCCTTTTACTGTCGCCTGTGTGCGAATAGTACACAACAAACACATAAACAAAGTACAGCGAAGCAAAAGCCACAGACCCCCAAATGTTGATCTTGCCAATGACCAATATGACCAGCAACCAAACAAGCACAATAATGTAACTATAAACATCTCTAACAAAGTCAGTCTTGTCAAGCGCAACCTCCTTTGAATGCAGGGCAATGCATATAACTCCCACCACGACACAAGAAACGAAGGACGCGCCTCCAAGAACAGTATTAAGTCCCACATCACCAGTACCAGCTCCCATAAACGAAACAAGGCTAGAAAAAAGATCCGGCGCCCCATTACCAAGCGAAAGCAGCGTGACACCAGCAATGGCAGGAGATAAATTCAATAACTTGGATAAACTCTCTAATGCAGCTGAGAAGTACGTTGAAGCAGTGTCACCCAATAAGTAAAACAAAACCAAAAGCCAAAGGAACAAAACCACATACCCCCAATGAGTCATTCCACCAAATGTGCAGTAAAACAGCTGCAAATAGTCTATATAGCTCTGGGTAACACAAGGAGCATGCGATTTAAGGTAGGCGCATTTCGCTTCATTGCTGTGTAAGCTGTGAAAATCCACATCAGTGCAAACCAATTTCTTCTCAACAATACCCTTCAGAACAACTTCTTGTAAATAGTCCGGCTCAGGCGGATCAAGACTCACCATCAAGAACAAGAGCAACAACATAAGGAAAGATATGTTGAGGAAAATGAGAATCTTTTTAGATTCAAAAACTGGAACCAAAATACCCATTTCAAAAAAGTAACCCAATTGAACAAATAGGCCTTCCTTTTCCAGAGATAAAATAACTGTAGTCCGGATTAGGTTTCTATCAATTCAATCCAACCACCAGCTGCTGACTTTTCGCTGAATTCCAAAATCGAATCTTGGGAAGAAGAAGACAACAGGGCAGTAGAGAGTTGAGGAAGAACAAAACTGACTTGTTTCTAGGAAATTGACGCTTAACTTGGAAGCTTTCGGAGTTTGTTTCATTTGTGGGTTGTGATAGAAACAGAGGGTTTTGGATTTTTGTAAGGAAGGTTGATGTAGTTATTGATTGAGGTTGATGTCGACGAAGCCAGGATAGCTGCCGCGATCGTCAGCACGACCAGCTTCGGATTCTTGGGAGAATGGGAGGTTTGTTTGTTTAATTAATTACAGTATTTATTAGTTTGATTACACGCGGCGTAAGAGTGATTGGTTATCCGTCCGTTCACACTGATCGTACTCGGTTTTGAATTTGATTCGTCGTCCATCGTATTTGATGCTTTTCTTAACAGCGACATTTTTCATTTCTGTTCTTCCTTGTCGTTTTGGAATATGAAACGTTTATTGTATTCTTTCTTTATTTACATTAAATTAAAATGAATGAATTTTATATAACACAATTACAAATGAAAATAAATTTTATTAAGATTAAATAAATTTTAAGTGAACAAGTCAATGTAATGTACATAATTTAGAAGATTCCACAACTTTAAATCAATTTATATCATATCATTCATAGGCATTCCTCCTATTGATTGCATTTTCTTTTTTTTAACATAGAATCTATGCTCGTCGGCTTCAAATGATTATTATAATTCCAGTTTTAATTAAGAACTTCTAAAAAGGGTTGATGATAAGCTTGTGGATGGACTATCCCTAAGCATAAAACATAGGAAATTATAGGGATAAAGTAACTTTCCTCCAATGTCGTCACAACTCGTGCACGTAAGCTCCAATGTATCCCATTTATGAATTTTGAAGGCCAGAGCTACATCAAGGTGTACGAAAGTATATAATCCCTCTGCTGGACCTATTCTACTCGGCCTAGGACATCAAATACATGGCTACTATCTCCTGCAGCACCATGCACCTTTCATTTCGACTCAGGATGGCTCACCTTGCTACTGCATAAAAGTTTCAGCATATGATATACAAACATTTAACATTCCAAAAATATCCAGATGAAGGAAGGAGGGCAACAATGCTTGATGGATAAACAGTTCAACTTCCAGAATATTCAGATGGACCATAGACCGTCAAACCCCAGTTGAACAGTGAGAACTCTGTTGATCTAAAGCATAAAAAGGTTCTAACACAAACTGGGTCATGTAACAAACAATAACTTCAAACTTCAAAGAGTTACAGAGATAAAAGAGTGCATACGTAGCTTAGCTTGTCAATTGGGAGTCCCAAAACTTAAAAGTGCATCAGAAATCAGATATTACATTCTCAACTGCATGACTGCATCACAAAGGCAATGGGTGCAAGCAATGCATCACACTTGTTGTCTATCCATATATATTACACTTACATGAGCCAAGAATATATAGATCTGATCAATGAATTGTACATGAAGTAGGTCTGAGTCATAGTGTGAGTTCTTGAGTAATTCCATGGAAGTTTCTCAGGATGCAGCAATATCCATAGTTAACAATTTCCAGCCTCCCATAACCAGCATTTAGGTTTAGAACATCATTAGATTTGTGGCCGTCCCAACAACAAAAGGCTCCATTAGTAATCTGGTCAAGAAGTAGAAAATGACCCCCAGGGCAATAGATACAGGCAAGGCAGGCAGAGCTCGGCGAAATACAGATAACAAAATAAGTGTGCATCCTAGCCCAGATATAATCGCTAGGTAACAAGCATACACGGTCATGAGATCATACATTGCAGCTCTCCCCACAAGCACACTATAAAAAACAAAGTCGCCAAGGCCCAGTCTGATACCTCTTCCATCACGTTCATCAGAATCCACCCTTGAGCGCTCCCTGTCACTCTCCATATTAAGCATATCCACAAGAGGAGACCGTTCCTCACTAACAATCTCAGTCTCTCCACTTCCACCATGTTGTGATATCATCTCATGCGTGACAATGGCATTTGAATGACCTGAACTAGACCTGTCACCAGATCGCCTATTTACCAACGGAGAAGTCTCTCCTACCCCTTCTCCACGATCTTCAACTATCTCCCCGCTCCGCATAGACTCAACAGTAATCAATGTATCCCTACCAGCCTCCACATTCTGCATCTCAACCGACCCCGAATCCGAAACTCCACCAACCAACAAATCCAAACTACGTCCACCCCTACCCCTTGAACTCGCCGAAGCCACAGGTCTAGCCTCATAAACCAAAGCCGGCAACTCCTCATCTCGAGTGGAAGCAAGTTCAACCAACATCTTAAGTGGACCACCAGGAGCCAAAACAGCAACAAGATCATACAACGCCAATGCCACAAGCAGCGTCCAAGTAGTCCACTCAGGCAATTTAGTAAACCAAGCAGCGACAATAATTCCCAACATCACCATATAACTCTGCCTCACGATAATCGGAACTCCAACAGAAAATATAGATAACACACCAACCACAGTGAAATTAAACAGCAATAAACAGAACGTAATCGAATCAACCGGGATCGAAAAATGCTGAATCAACGACGCAAAGATGGATCCTCCCATGGTACCAAGTACGAAAAATGCAGAAAATCGCATATAATTTTTGAGAAAATTAGTGAAATTGTAGTAGTACAAAATGACTAACAGGAAGGTGACGATGGCGATGAGGACGACGAATACGGCGGCGTTTAACAAAGCGCCTTCGAGCTTTTGGGAGGTGGAATCGGTGGGGGCTTCGAGGTAGACTAGATTGGCGGCGGTGCGGATTGGGTAGAGAGATGATGAATTACTAGTTGTGTAAACTAGGAGGACGACTAGAAGCATACAGATGGAGACCGGCGACATCACGCCGATGATCTCCACGCCGATCGATTCGAGTATGCTTCCCTCCATTGGCGATCGGGGATCGGATTAGGGTTTCGTCATTTTTAGGGTTTGGGTGGAATTTGGGGGAGATGAGGTCAAAGTCAAACTGCTCTCCTTTACTTTCCTCTTTGTTACACTACGGTCTGCGGATTAGGACGCTACCCTTCGGAGCGGCACAAAATTATTCGTTTGTAAATAATTTTTTTTTGATTACAATTTTCCAAATAAGGAAACAAAGTATACAATAAAGTATACAGCACGGACTATCGCCCGGAATACAGGATCCATGATTAATTTATTACAAATGGAAAAGCGACCATCGATCCTGAATCGCTTACCATGACTAATACGATAAAAGAAAAGAAATAAATAAACAGAACAAATAAACAACCTCTCACTCGCACGCGAGGAGAGAAATAAAA
>JAWWMW010001167.1:1074-19492 GCA_035048345.1 Echeveria elegans
TTTTGTTTTGAAATGGTTTTGAGTTAACTTTTTAACAACTTTTCCATTCATTTTAAGTTTCAAAACCATTTCAAAATCTCAAACCCTAGTCCTGAGGAGGGTTTGAAATGATTTTGACTCAAAACCACAACAACTTTTCCAACTCCACCCACCATCATCCTTCATTGTCGGCCGCCCGCCGCCGCCCACCACCACCACCATCGACCACCAACCAACGACCACCACCGTCGGCCACCTCCGACCACCACCACTTTCGACCACCACCGCCGCCACCACCTCCGACCACCACCTTCGACCACCACCGCCAACCACCACCTCGGTCGGAAGTTGTGATGGTCGGTTAGAAGTTATAGTGGTCGGTCGAAAGTTGTGATGGCCGATCGGAAGTTGTGGGGGGCGATCGGAAGTTATGGTGGTGGCCGGTCGGATGTTATGGTGGTGGTCGGTCGGAAGTTGTGGTGACGGGTAGGAAGTTGTGGTGGCGAGTTGAAAATATCAAAAGTTTATAAACAACAAAAGTTTTGAGAATGATTTTGAAAATAGTTTTGAACTTGAAAATAACGAAAAAGTTATTCAAAATGAGTTTCAAAACTATTTCAAAACTTTTTTCAAATTGTGTTTATAAACTGGGCCTAAATAGAATAAAATTAATTTTTTTAGTTAAAGTGATTGTTATTGAATTCATCTTTTATTTAAAGTGATTTTTATTGGATTGTTTTTACAGTGTATACAATTTTCTTTTTTGATTGATTTATTTTTTATTTTAATCAATAACATCTAAAGACCTCATTCTCAAGCCGGATATACTCTTGAAGCGATTCAAACTCGATACCATTAGGTACCATCCATTCTACAAAATATTTTTTCCACTTTTTGGTTGGTAATTTCAAATTTTGTATAAAAATGATTGAGCTTGGGATGAGATGTAGATATTTTGATGCCTTATAAAACGTGACAAAATGTCTAATGACAAAAATTATCAACGAGACACAAACTATCTAAGAAACATTTAATTCAAATTTCGGTGCCAAATCAGACATTTCAATTAGGAAATTTTATACACAATAAAGTGTGATCAATTGGTTAGAACCTTACATTGTAACATCAAGATCAAGGGTTCGAATTCCACCTGTGAGATAGTTTTTTTCACGCTTTCTAATGTGAAAGTTGTATTATTTATATCGCTCTAGCCTGGACGTTTGAGAAGTCAAATACGACATATGTATCAATTAGAATTATACAGACTATACGATATTGTATTTTGTATGGAAAGTTGTACAATGTAACTCATTATAAAAAATAGATAGACATTTTCCCCAATATGTTATAAAGAACAAAAATGTCTACTTGTATAATTGAAGTCCTAAAATACAATAGCATATGACCCTAAAAAATCAATGAACATGGTCGATTAATTTCAGCGATATTTTTTGTGTGACTTGAAAGTTTAAACGGGTTGTGGTCAAGCAGTTGACACCTTGAACATGAGTCTAAGAGGTCACGAGTTTGATTCTCCGGAGTATCATAATAATTCTCCTCACATTATGTGATGAAGTTTTTCATTTATCACACCTAGGTGTGGACGTGGTGGTGGCTTACTCCCGCGTTAGTGTGAATGTGTTGTTCTTTCTGTTACTCGAGTGATGTGTTGCTAGAGACATGAAGTTGCTATTCATTAGTAGAGGTGTCCCGATGGGTCCGTACTTAAGTGTGCAAGATCAATATCTATTGAAGAGACTAGATAACCTAATTGAATAAAATATTATAATAAATTAGATGTTAATTGATTTATATGAGCCTTTAATTGTAATACTATCGCATAAAAAAATCAGACATCTATTGATTGACAGTTAGACACTCAAATCTACCATGGTGTATAATACGACGTGGCATGATATGATTGGATGATGTAATTAATAAAGTGGGCCAGGTGTAAATTTTTGGATCAGACACGAGATTTAGTAAATATTAAAGTCAAACTAAAATTAGGAAATTTTGACTATTTTTCTTTTGTGTATAAATAAGTCCGCAGTTCTTGAATTCTGTCTGTCGTCCGAGTAGATTCTGATTCTTGTCGTGTATTCGTGTACCCTTTTGCCTGTTTGGAATTGGGTCGTTGATGGATTTTGGATTCGGTTGGTGATTTGTTCGATGCGTGGATCTGATCGGTAAGGTGAGTTTTTGTTTTTGTTGTTGGCTTGTTGGTGTGAATTAGGGCTTTTGTTGTTGATCGATTGATTTTGGTTTTGTAACTAGTGGTCATAAACGGGGTGTTGTTCAGGTTTTGTTTCAGTTGGTTTTGCTTGGAAAGTTGAAGTCTTTTTGTGGAAGCTTTGGTTAAGTTTGTGGGACTTGAGGTATTGAGTTGAAGCTATCATTTGTGGTTTTGCAGTTGCTTTGTTATAGGAATTGTGATCTTTAGCTTAATTATTGTACGCTGAGATTGGGGTTGCGGAAAGAAAATGAGTCTTTGTTTAGGACTGAAAATTTCACTCTTGACCTTTCGTTACTGTATGAGGACATAATGGAGGATCGTAAGAGTCTGGCTTTTGGAAAGTGGCGTCTCTTGTTACCTTTAGTGCTAGTACTTTTATCAGGTTTACTATATAAGTTCTTGGTTGTGCTGTACAGTCGTGTGTATATTGCTATCTCTAGCCATGGTTCAAATTTCTTTAACAATTAGCTGGATATTGAATGCTCATGTGCTGTGTTTGTTAAACTTGATGTTGTCAAGCAACTGTATGAGCAGGACTGTGTGGGGTGTCAAGCAACTTAATGTTAACGTGCAGTGAATTAGGCCTTCAGATTTAGAGTGCATTCTGACCTTATTTATTTATACGCGGCACGATTTGGATTTCCCAAATTAGTTTTACTCGTAGTCATGTTAGTTAACATGAGTATGTCTATGGAATCCGGTTTTGATTTGCAGATGGTTGTGAATGTGAAAAGTTATATAAATGATACCACACAAGTTTTCGGTCACCTACTAAGAAGTTAGTTGTGTTCATCATCGCGCTGCCAGATGTTTCTCTTCTCTTGTATTAATACTTAATACCTTCTCATAGGTTGCTTGTTGGCCTCAACTCTAGTTGGTACCTTTGTTTGTCCGTAGCAATTTGTTAAAACTTTTTGTTGACTTCTTTTTGTCCTTGCCGTAGTTATTGGCTGCTGAAGCTGAAACTATGACTACTTCACTGAGCAGTGATCTCTTCTACGATATATTGAGGAAGCTCGATGGCCTGACTTTGGCCACCGCTTCTTGTGCTTGTTCCTTTTTCAGCTCCCTGTCGAAAGAAGAGCAGATATGGGAAGAAGTTTGCTCCTCGCTATGGCCTTCCACGAATAGCGGAGATGTAAAAGAGTTGATATTGTCCATCGGAGGATTCAGAAAATTTTATGCAGATTGTTTTCCTCTCATAGTGAACAACGATGTTCCGGATTATCAGTTGAACGACTATGTTGATTATCCTGAAGAGTGGACGGATGCTGATTACTATGGCGACCTGGACGAGGCCGAAAGGGTATCTCCTTCCGATTTTGTTTCGATTGTGGATATCAGGTATAAGGATAAACATATTTACTCCGGAGTCCTCTCCGGCATTCCAAATGCAAACGGCTCCACTGGATGGTTTTACGACTGTCCTTTCCGAATTGATTTCTTGAACCATGCCACAAGGGACGATAACCATGGGGATGAAGTCACTATCTCAGTTTCCGATGGTCTACCTTCTATTTCTTCAATAGCAAGGGAACGCAAAGATGGAAATCTTTGGCGCCATCTTCGTGAAGGAATCCGTCTAAGCTGGATTGTAGTGAACAAAAAATTAAAGCTAGCCGCAAATCTAGCAAGCTGGATCCCTCTTTCGGGCCACAGACACTGGCCTACAGACAAGGACTTCGTATTGCGCTTCGGATCAGTTCTTTCTGCCAAAGACATTCTCCCTTGCCAGGTGGTGGAATGCATACTCTTCATGAAGTTTAGACTCATAACTTCCGAGGATGAGGACAACGACGATGATACCTTCACAGCCTTAAAACTAACTGAACTTAGTATGAAATTGGAAGACATGGAAAGCTCATGCGTCAACGGAAGAAACAGCTTACTGATACTAAAGCAATCCCTAAGCTGCCAAAGAAGTAAAAACTACAACGAGTTTCTGAAATCGTGCAACTTATACGCCAAACTCCAAAACCAACTAAAAGAGGAGAAGATGAGAAATGAAAGCAGGTTAGATCAACTCTGCATAGTTAGCGGTATTCTTGCATTTACCATTTTCTGGTACTACATTATATAAGTAATCAAGAGTTACATACCCTTCTGTAAACTTTGTCCCTGTTTCGTGTTATCCCAGTTTGTATCATTCAGTGTCAATGCACCAATGTATAAACCTATGGAACTTTTCGTTGTGACCAGGTCATGTTTGTTGGATATAAACACTACTTTGATAACAAGGTGGTGATCCACTGGTAAGGATTTCGTCATGAAAATCTTAGATTCAATGTTCGAACTCGGACGACTCAGTCGAGTCATTGCGATTGACGGATTGAGCTCTTTCGCTCTTAAGCCGTTCAAAAAGACTAAAGTCGATCGAACTCACCTTATTATCACCTTAGGCCCCGTTTGGTTGTGGGAAAAAGGAGAGGAAATAAAAAATTAAAGAAAAATATTGAGTGAAAATGAAATGTGTGTTTGATTGTAAGGGGAAAATGAAAAAAATAGACAAAATGAAATCAAATTTTATTTACAACTTTCTCATGAGAAAGTCATTTTTCTTTAAATTTTTTTTTCTCATTTTTTTTCCGTAAACAAACGGAACCTTTTAGGATTTGGAGAATTTTTGAAGAGCTTCGAACTAAAAACCATAACAAAAGGGCAATTTCGTCAAAATACAAAGTTCACAAAACTCAGACACAAATCCCAAATCCCAGAAGTTGAGCACACATCATCAAAAATGGATGCCAAGGTTCTGACCGTAACCTGCGCACCTCCATTAACCGTCCACCAGTCCATTTTCGCCATCAACAAGGTCTCAATACCTCAAAAGTGTACTCCTTTCATATCAAAGTTGTCATCTTTAACAGGTTAGAGCTAACCGAAAATCTCAAGTTTCAATTTTTAAGCGTTGTTTTGCGTTGATTATGTGTTTTGGTGTATTGGGTGTTGTTAGGTTTGAGAAGGTTGAAGTGTAAGGAGCAGCTGGAGATAGAGGGTCTTCCTAAAGAGTATTATGATGATGTATGCCTTTTTGGATGAAGAATTGTGTTAATTGGGGTTTAGGGTTTTAGGCCTTTTTTTAGAGTTGTGTGGATTGTGTAGAGATTGAGCTCTCAAGTTGCGTCATTTATTTAATATTTTGGCATGGGGTTTGAACAGAGTTGTCCCCATATGCTTCGTGTGTATGGATTGTTGAAATGTGTTGTGTTTTTATGGTAATTATATTGATATGGTATGTGCAGATTTTGAGTGGGACTGATTTGGTGATGTTTAGGAATGGCAAGCTAAACAACAAGCAAAAACGAAAGAATTTCACCGTCAGCGTCAAGCGGAGGAGGACGAAGAAGAAAGAAAGGTGAAGGAGTATCGGGAGATTGGGACGAGGTTGAATGAGTATCCTGAAGAGGAAGTCAAGCAGGCTAGGAGGCTGGTGGCGAGCTTTCTTAAAGCTGAGGAGGAAATTGAACAGGTTTGAATCGAAAGAAGTTTCAGCATAGTTTTAGCTTCTGTTTGTTTAAATTTTCTGATCGTATTATTTGCATTCAGAGGATCGAAGAAGCTGCTGAGAAAGGAGAACTAACGGAAATCGTACTGTTGGTAATATGGAATCGGCTTGATCTTGCTCGTCGTGATGTGAGTTTGAGTTTCCATTTTTCTTAGGCCTGTTTCTTTTCTTATATCTGTTGTGACCAGATTTAACACAAGTCATGACATCATTACAGGAAGAAAAGGATGCTATTCGAAGTTTAGATCTTTTATACAGAAGAGTTGAGGTAGGTTGAAACTAAACTATTCGTTTCAGTCACATTTTCCATGAAGATTCTGATTTCTCATTTTTATCAGATTTACATATGTTGCGATTATTAATGGTCACAACCCCTGTCCTTAAACAATTAAAAGTAAAAGGGTTCGATGAGTTGCACACTTAACTCTAACATTTCAGATGGAGATTTTGAAACGAGAGGCTTCTCCTGCCATGAGACTGCTAAATGAACTTCTAAATATGCATGATGGACATAGTAACGAGCTATGGCTGAAAGAATGCAAGAAACTCATGGTTGAGACTTTTCCAAGAGAGGATCCATTCAGTCTCGTCATGCCTGCTGGATTTGATATTGACAACATTGACATGGTATCATTAAAATAGAGCATAAGCCTATTGCATTTGAGTATGATAAATCATGAGATCAGTTGGAATTCCATTTCTGAACAACTGCTCATGTCGTATTTTGTAACAGCAAAAAGGCCCTTTCAGACCACCACCTGAACTCGAAGATCCTTTTCTACGGATAGATTTCATCAGAGAAGTAGACGAGCTTCTACAAGAGGTCCGAGATGAACAAAATGAAACAGTGACTGCAGAGGGTTTTGATGCTGAGTCCATTGCAAACAGACTTAAGCAACAAGAAAAGAAACGAACTATACACCAAGTAGAAACTCTGCTAGAATTGGCCATGAGTCTTGAATTGTAAAAAACTACTCCTAGATGGCAAACCAGGAACTTAAGCCGATAAGCTCAGATGTCCAACATGTTTGGTAATGAAGCCCACGTAATAATTATTGGGTTAGGCTTCGGTCCAGTTATAATTTCTATAAATACAGTGTTATGTGTGTGTAATCAGTTTACAAACAAACTCTAATAAAATTTCTTCTAATTGTCCGTGAACATGGGTTGTGAGATACAACTGAATCACGTTAAATTTGTTTATTTTTTGTGATTGATTTTGTGATCGTGTGTGTTTCGATTTTTTCGCATGCGTGAGGTTGTTATTCCCAACACAACACTCTCCCAAAATGTGAATGCACTTTATGTCTAATCCTCCCACTCTGATCCATCAACATCAGCTCAAACAAACCCTTAACATCCTTTCCTTCTCTAGCCAACTCGATAAACAACGAACCATACCCTGCATTGTCTTCCACACTCTTCCCATTAGGGTAAAAGTATATCGCCCAAGCATATCCACCAACCATGAAAGTATCGGACACTATGTACTTTTCAATCCCCATCCCTTTGTTTACCGAGTACCCCCACGATCTGAAACTCTTGCGATCCCATCACTTTTTGCATTTAAACAAACACAACTTTACACTTTTTTGCATAAAATTATTCATAACTTATTATTTCCCACAGAATCACCCTTAAGTTTACTTCCCTTTGTGCGAACTATCATTGTTTACTTCATTAATTATTATTTTTATTAACAATATTTTTTAAATTGCAAAATTCAAAAAAATCCCTAAATCCCAAAAAAAAAACTGAAATTTTTCTTCCAGAATTCATGAGTTTTCCTAAAAATATTATATAAGAAATCATCAAATGTATTTCAATTGTTTTATTCATTCAACCATTAAATGATGTTATTTCTACATTTTTGTAAAAGAATGATTTAAAAAATATAAGTTATATGCATTTAAAACTTTGGTGTTAGCTCCTGATTTTTTTTATAAAAACCCTTGAATTTTTTAGAACAACAATAATTAGTTAACGGAGCAAATGGACGGACAGAATGAAGTTATGAGTGGTTCTCTGCAAAAAAAAATAAAAAAAAAATAAATACAGGTCACTTCGTGCAAAAAAATGTAAAGTTATTGATGTTTAAATGCAAAATTCCCTATTTTTTATTCATAGATGTCTGCCTTCCATACTGATTTGGCAGTTCCTTACTACAGACAGATATCAAAAGCTCAGATTACTGATCAGGGAGTTCCTCTATTTCACCAAGCATCTTTTTCTCCACGACCACCTTGATGATTACAGTCTCCACTTCCTTTATTCCGTCCCCATTGTCTACTGAGTTCTCCACCACTACATCGAATACTGGCCCGTCGTTGGCAGACTTGTTGGCATCTACATGCGATTCTTCATTCACGACAGAAATGTCACAAAGTTCTTGTTCGGCATTCTGGCCAGATTTCTTTCGGTAGATTGCATAGAGGATAATTTGAGCGATGCTGAATATGAAGCCAAGTATGTTTGGGAACTTTTCAACATGCAAAAATGCACGGAAAAAAAAAAGTGAGGTTGGGAAACTACGACAAAGTGGTATTTATAGCAAATGAGGTTGTTGGGAAAGCAGTCTTACGGCAATGAAGTAGTCATTTATCAGTAAACCATAGATGAACCAGACAACAGCACACCCTGTCAGCGTGACTGATAGACCCAATGGCATGTACTTCACACTCTTTGTTCTTATGACTTTATGCTGCGGAGGTTTACAAGCACCAAGTGACTTACACGACAAAATATATGAAGTGTTCAAGGAAAATACTTTTCGAGGAAAAAGGGTACAGATTACAGAAAACAAAAACAGTAACACTAACCATGATGCTAAGAGGAGAGATGAAGACAATCACAGAGAAGATGGCACATGCCCAACCAGCAGCCTTTACGTGGGTATTACCCTTGAACGCGAAAGATGTGACAAGAATAACCAATGCATACAGAACCAAGTTGAATACAACGAAAATCTTTGCTGTAAGGATCTGCAAGGAAATGAATGATTGCTTATAAGCTTAAACAGGAAATTCACAAATGCTTTCCAAAACCAACCAAAGAATGCACAATATAAAGCACAGCTGTAAGTGGCAACAACCCTTGATGCGGGTGTAGCATATATCATATAAGCGACCAAGTATGCACTCTCTATAACCAATCCAACGCTGTTTATGGTCATGATGATGATCCCATTGTCATGCTTAAGCCTTGCATAATAAAGATAGAGCATTGAACTAAACAAGGCCACGGAGTAGGGAAAGGAATGGTAGCCATCAGCTGACTGCCTTCGGTAAATTTTGATGAAAGTCGGCCTGCAAATAAAAGAAGAAGCATGTGAACACATTGAACCAATTCCAAGAATCAATAGCAATAGCAACATGAAGATTTCTATTTGTTACAGTGACAAACAAAATGATTCAGAAGATAAATTGTTTTTGTGCAACAAGTTTGCTGATTCACAAAAAATTAGATTACAGAAGTAGAAGGCAATTTACAGGGGAGATAGGTACACCAAGAAGGACACCACATTCCCTGCAAAGAAAGAAAAAAATCAAGATATTAGATCTTACTGTAAAGTTGTCTAGCGAAAGATGCAGCATTGAATGTAGACTGCATAACTACGTAACTTTTAAAATGGGGATTTTATATACCAAGTATTCCAACAAAAAAAGCAGCAAACTGAAGTGGAGAAGCATCAATTGCCATGGTAATGAGAAGGTGATTACTACCTGAAGCTTTCTGTGAAGGTGCTGGATGAAAGGAATGGGGAAAGACGAAACGCACCTTGACAGAAAGCTTATGAGAGATGCTAGCAATGTTAGATCATTTATATACAAATTCTCGTGGGGGAGGGGGCACCAAGCTCCACGAGTAAAGCGCCCCATGAAACAGAAAGGTCATACAATAACGTAGACGCTTAGACCTAGCAAGCTGGATGGTAGTAGGGAGCGCACCAAGCTCGTGTTTGGTAAGGTATTTGTTTCCAAAGCACGAAAAAACAGGTGGCTTTTCTGGTAATGCTTAGCGGATGGAACAAAAAAATGCACTGGAAGCAAGGCTTGTTTATCACGTGATTAACTCAATGCGGCGCAACAACTTAACTCAATAAATGGGAGAACTTACGATCACTGCGATTTGATATTACGCGATTATTCCCCACGCAGACAACGATAAAGACATGTATATGAAGCTATTAATAACTTTAATAGGAACCTCAGAGTGAGTTAGTTGATGGGATCTAGTTCGCTTAACTTGCGTTTTAACGTTTCTTACTAATTTGGCCTCATCGACAAAAAAACTTGAAAGTGTAATCAAAACTCACACGGATAAGAAAGATAATGATAAGTCCTTGTTTGACCATATTCCCTAGATGTTCTTGGATTTCTTAAATTCTTACCAAAGGCAATCTTATAGAGATTGAAAGATCTAGCAATAATAACACTTTCAGAGGAGGGTATTTTCTTTCACTTTTTTGGAATGAGGTACGATTTGCTCATGTAATTGTAGTATATCACAATCACTATATCTTTAACATATCAACATATTCATTACGCAATTAAAAGAACTAACTAGAGAATGATATCTACAAATATAGATAAATTTCAAAAACAAAATCGCTAATTTGGAATTTAGCCATTCATTGCAGCATTTTAGCTTTCACACAGTGAACTAGACATTTCAATAACTGGTGAAATTTATTTTCACTATCTTTGGAAGAAAGTGCATTAATCAGACATCACATTTTGGTCATCTCGGGTCATGTTTCAACTGTATCTCTTAAAATATATGTTAGGTAGAAACACCAATTAATAGATGAATGTGTTGACAAACATTACAAATGGAGTGAAAACTCCATATATTTCTTTAAAATGAAGCTGTGATGCTTATTGGTACCAGCAATACCCCATTGACTCAACAAGATTACAACATCTCCCCTGGACATGTCTACTTAGCAAGAACATTTAAGTTAGATTCAGCCTATTTTGCCAATTCTTAATATGACTTCAGTGAGTCAGGGTAGATGTGCACACAAGGTATAACGAAAGAAAGGGAATATTAATACAATACTGAGATAAACACTAAGTATCGAATGTTGAAAAACTAAGAACAAGATAGCATGCTCAAGAATTACACATCAGAACGGATAATAACTAGCAAAAGTTGCTCGCTGCGAGCTTTTCGATAATATACAATTGCTACGACGACTTAGTTTCACGGGTTTGATTTTCATATGCATGCAAACAATCAGTTTTCTTCCCGAATTTGTGCCAATTTGCCTCCTTTGACACTCAAGGTCATTGAACAATATCAATGATCAATACATGTCAAACAATGAGACAGTAAGCACTAAGCACTTATGTACCAATATCTCTAGTTAGTATATTACCTGATGACCAAGCCAGCAGGCAAATTGCCCGCCAGAAAACAGTCCCTCATTGATTTTCTGCTCTCAACAAATCAAGCATAAATATCGGTCGTAATGCAGGAGAGTGCACTACATCACTCACGTCACCGTTCATTTTCCTTCTTGCTGCTGTTTCTTCCCTCCCGTCTTTAATCTGCATAACCAAAATTGATTGTCACCTTACTCTCCACTATGGCACTATATGCATCGAATCTCATTAAGCACTACTCGGCTAAATTTTGAATTTTTCTTTGTATTTCATGTTAACAAAATCATTTCACCGTATCAAATACTTACAAGTAATCAAACATTATTCTGCGAATAAAATTAGGGTAACAGCTTACTGTCAACTACAAACTCCAATCATTCTCAACTCCTAAATTACATAAACTAACTAGTAAATTTTGATAGCTGTGCGAAGCACTTTACACATTTCAAGATTAAATTTACAAAAACACACAAACAATTATCAAATTGAAACCCTAAAACTAAATCTCAACAAATCAAAACCAATACAAAATAAGAAGAAAAAAATTAACAATAAAATGGAAGAGTTTGATTCCCCAGAGGCGTGTGTGTACGTGATGAATGTAATTTGCGACGGCGGCGACGACGGATATGAGAATCATCGAAGCGGAGACGCCGGTGAGGGTTAGAGTCGGTATTTACTATCTTACATTCGAGTCCCTGTAGTTTAAATGTAAAATGTTCATAATTCCTTCCGTCTAAAATCACCCGTTTTCCATTTTTACCCTTATACATATAATAATTTGTATCAAATGAAAACTTTTACTCCGTAATACTCCATAAATAACTACTGTCGGACATGTTGCAATTTGTGAGTTAATTTAGAGGAACGTCGGAAAAGCAAATTCTAGGAGCTGTGCGGCATATATGGCTGCACATACAAGCTCTAGCTATCGACGCATTGCTAGTAAACACACCAAAATTGAAGAATACATAAGACATAAAGATATATACATTGTACAATTGTTCTGTTATACGAGCTGATCTTTGCGTACATGTGGTCTTACATAAAGTTACAACCTTATGGAAACAGTTTCTTTTACTTCACTGATCTATTGACTTAGCGAAACGCCCTTTGATTCTGGTTCTACTTTCTGCACGGACCTTCCTAGTCTCGTACCTGATGTGCTTGTCATATCTAAATCAAACCATAATGTCAATAATGATGTGAATGGACGAGATTTTATTGTAAGTATTTAAAAAGAATTCACAAACGTGAGTTTGGTTGGGAGTCGGACCTTCTATTTTTCTTCTTTTCCTTGTAACGTAAAAGAGCAGTGTCCCTTTCCTTGCTGTTGAATTCATGTGAATGTACCTTGGGAACAAATGGCAGCACGTCAGGTTTATTAGGAACACTGATACCCTCTGTGTGACCATCGGCGGACTGAGTTGGACATCCACTCGTTTCAGATTGTTTCTCGGGAACTAAAATGTCTTCAGTAACCGTGTTGCCAAAGGTAGGAACTTCAGCTCCTGGCTTGCTACTGTCATTGAACCATCTTAGTGCACTTTCCTGTTGTGTGCATTAATATTAGTTTCTGTTATTTCTGATAAACATTTACAGACATAGTACATAGAGTATCATTCACCACTCGAACACAATGTAGAGTGTGACAGATGCTTCGAAGAAAATACATTAAAGCGTAAAAAATTAATTTTCCCGTGAAGAGCAAATGAAATTTCATGTGAAAAGAGCAACATACAAAACTAAACGAAATTCGCCAAGACTGAGGTACACTTACCACATAGGCATCTCCAATGCTCGGCTTCTCATCATGCTCATACTCTTCAATAAGCACATCCACCGGCTGTAAAACACGCTCAGATGTATTAAATCCATCCTCACAATCGTAACTGAAGCCAGGCTCAGACTTGGCCATTTCACGAAGCTGCCGAACTATCTCCTCCTTATATTTCCCACATGTCGCTTTAATTACCTAAAGATAAAATAACAACATCAAAGGGCGTGAGCTAAACGTAAATTCACATCAAATGTAACTAAACAGAAAGTATGAATGCACTTCCGACTAAGAACTGAACATTTACGACCTCGCTAACAGAACACAGCAAAGCGCACAAGGACAAACAAACCTTGGGCAAAGGAGTAGTCTCGGTTTCCACATCATCCAGTCCAATAATTTCATCCGTTCGGCCGTCGCCAATCAAATCATCAAGATTAAAGACAGGAGTATCCCAAACCAAAAAATCCGAAAATCCAAATTCACCACACTGATCAAACCCTTCCTTCTCACTCTCCTCACCAAATCCCATCAACCCCTTCTTCCCCAAATCCTCCAATCCCAACATCCCCATCAACTCACACACCTTCGGACATCCACAAAACCCTTCTACAAACTTCCTATCATGAACACCCATCTCCGACCTACTGCCACCACTGCTATGCGTCTCCCAATCGCAATTCTGACACAACACCAAATCCTCACTGGAACAGAAAACCGTGACCGGCGACACGTCGCAAGCGTCACAGAGCTGCGAGCGCGTGTGTTTGGTGAAAAGTGGATTGGTTGAGTGGACTTCGCGGTCGCAAGCGAGACACAGTTTAGCTGAATCAGCACGACAGTATATTAACGCAGTTGATGAACTACAGAAATCACATACACGACGGTTCAAATTCATCATCCGATTGCCGCCGTCAGCTACTAGTGAATCCCCCATTTGCGGTGAAAATTGTACTGACGTTGATGAAAAAGTTTCGACTTTTGAGGGTTGGATGAGTTGAATTTGAGGTAACGAGGGTCAATTGGTGAGAGAATCGACGAAACCCGAAATTGGGAATTTTAGGGTTTTGATGTGGTTGGTTTGATGATGATGAAGAAGAAGAATCGTGAAGAAGAAGCTACAAGAAGGTTTTTAGCTGCTCACTGAAAGTGATACTTTGACACTCCAAAACGATACCGTTTTGGTGATCAGTAGGCTACAGGCTCTGTTGGCACATAGATTTGGATCATTTGAGTTCATGAAATGAATATGAGCACAGGTAAAGTAGAGGTATGGATAAGCTTGGGTAGCAAGAAACCAAAAGGGTCACATTCGAAAAGTTTCGAAGACAAGTGACATGTGGGAAGTAGCACAACATGGCATACTAGTCGAACCATTCGTTATTGTTTCGACAAGTCCCAAATATACATTTGCGCGTAAAAGAACTAAGTAATGACAAGTCACACGAACCAATATCTTAAGACTGATTATAACGTTTTGAAATTATCATCAGTTGATTTACTTGTAATATTCGACGTAACTTGTGTCACGAAAGATGGCAACATTTTTAGAATAAGATTTGATAACAAACTTGTAATGCTTGTAGAATAAGATATTTGCCAATAATGGTGTTGGTCAAGTGATCAGAGATTTGCATTAAATTTTCTATTGTGTGGAAGTTGTGTCATTTGTCCCGTTATAGCGTGTATGTTTGTGATTCCTTCCCCATGCAGGTGTAAGGTATTGATTAGTATGGACTCGAGAGCGTGATTCTTCTCTAATATTGTTATCGATAGGTGTATCTTAAAGCGCAAAACTGTCGATGACATATGGTTGAAGATTGATGGGTAAATGAGTCGCATGCAGACTGTGCTTCAACTAATATATATATATTAGATGATACTGAATCTTATACGAAAAGTTTACCCGATGTAACCCACTATAAAAAAACGATTATTAAAAAATATCTACGAAAAAAGGTCCTAGAAAACAAAAGTTTTTGTGAGGCACAGAGTCCTACAAGTCCTCAGTTTTAATTTTTTAAAAGATAGTTTGGTGAGATTTGAGATCTGGCCTTTCGCTATCGACATATATGTGACCAAGGTTTGCCTAGTCAAGCTTCAGATGGCCGTGGCCGAGGTAGTGTACACAAAACTAGAAACCATACACAAAACTAACTTGAGGTAAGCAATGACGAAAGATAAAATGGCAAGCGAAAAAGGGTCTTTTTCATTTTTATTTTCTTTGAAGACGATGTTTCGCTCCGATTGGTTCGAGAAAGTGAAGGCTTATAGACGCATACGACTAAAATAGAAAATTTTTAGAGACAGTGAATCTTCCATGTAACCTGAAAATAAACTCGATGTGTCTGGAAATGTGCCACAAGTTCTGGAAGAGAATTTTATTCGAACATTTTATTCTTTTCACACACTACTTATAACAAAAATATAAGTCAAGTTGGTCGAGACACCGAGGCCTGCATCACTGGCTGACAGTATCCGAAACATGAACATACAAATTTTCAAAACCAGGAAAAACTGAAAAAACATAAATCTCTGGTCCATTGATATTGTTATATGATGCTTAGTTTCTAGCTGATCAATTAGTAAGATTCTTTTATGCTCACTATGGTCCAGTACTTAAAGTATGCGTAAAAAAAATATTCTAAGAAATGCGAATAAAGGCTAGAATGCGACGCTTAGGTACTTCCGCGAACCCTGCGCAGCAAATTGTACAGGCAGATTAAGATTCAGACTCGTGCATATAATTGTTTGGGAACATGTGGTACACCACATTACATTTCTAATACTCTAGAGTATAATGTTTTTCCGATTGGCCTTTTTATGCCCGATGATTTTTGCCTCTGTGAGAATAAAAAAGTCGCGGACCAGCGATTAGTCTGGTAAAAATATGTCTGACAGGATTTCTGCTCGATCAAGCAAGGTGACACAGAGTTGCACATTTATATGAAAAAACAAGAAAAAGTGTGCCAAAAGAGAGAGAACATAAAAATTCTTGCTAAAATGGCTGGTGAAGTTTCAAGGTAACATTTTTTGCATTTATCTAGAAGAAGACCGAAGAAGCTACAATGCTCGAGATACACTAAAACATGGTACCCAGCATTTTTCAGGCAAGTAAAATAAAACAGTCGTCGAGCTAAAGGTTACTAGCTAGAACCATATCGCTCTTGCATCCATAAGCATTTGTTTCAAAGACCCATCAAGATGGAGCGACAAGACATCCTTAGCCGAGCCTATATAACGTCCGCCGATGAAAACAGCTGGGACAGTAGGACTACAGCCTAATCTCCGCAACGCCCATTCCATATCCCGGCCACTTGGATCCTTGTCTAGCTCGTGAATCGCAGGACTTGCTCCAAGCTCGTAAAAAAGTTGCTTGATGCTGTGACACATGCAGCATGAGCTTGTCGTGAAGATCACCGCAGCTTTCTTTGCTGCCAAGTCTCTTACTCTATCCATCAGCGGAAATATTTAGACTAATGTGTTTTGTGTAAAACGTTCGAAGGTTATTGGAGAGTTGGAGAGTTCTCGAGTTCAGCCTGTTGGACTTTTGCCTTCTGTTGCGCTTATATTTATACCAAGAGAAGTGAGTGACTAGTGAGCCACAGTTTGTAATCTGCGACAAGAGAAGTATTCCGAAAAAAGGAAAAACGAATCAAAGCGATATAAAGAAGAAGTTCCCTTAGATATTATGGATAAGGAAAAATTCCCTTTGAAAATTTTCATGACCATGGCTTTAGCGCAATAAGCAAGTCCTAATGTCTAGTGTCCACTGATCAAGGCATATAAGCATTTCGTCGATTCTGTCTCACTTTTGAGCTCACAAGTCGGAGAGAACTTTATCGAAAAAAGATGGCCTATATGACAGACCCAATGGATTGGATTGGATTATCTAGAAAAAAAAAATAGAATCTACTTTATTCTTCATGATCTTCAACAGATGCAGGAACCTGAAAATTATTGTCCGTGGTGCGTCATCAGATTCCTAAATGCCCACCAATTCAAATAGGCAGACCACTGAAATTATCGTAAGCAACTATCAGAAAGGAACCTATGCAAATATGCTTCCAGGATTGAATTCAGACGACGGACGTCAGCATTTAAAAATGCCTTATTCACTACCTTTCTTGCAGCATATTTTTCATATATGCAAGGGTTAGCAAGCAAGATCACGAGTGGATATGATTATATGAATATGATCTGCAATCTGCGTATGAGCGCGCAAAAAAAGAAAAAAATGGTATGGGTAAGTTTGAATATTATTCTGAAGAATGGTATGTCAATTGTCAACTAGTAAATCCCTGTGTCATTTTTGGCGACTTTGATTTGAATGATATGGTCACTCGTCTATAGAGGCTCCAACAGACTGCCAATAATTTTTGAAGTCAACAAAATTTCGATTCCTCATGCGTAGGATGGACGATGGTACTATGTTCGCATCGTATTTCCTCGCAATGGGCTAGTTTTGTAACAGTGTTCTTCATTTTCTTGAGTATACCGTCAGGAACAAGTTATTTTCTTTAGTACTATAGATTTAAATTTTCAGTTTTATCACTCAGTTTTGCTGAACATGGTATTCGTAGGCTACTGATATCTGCTGATACAGGGAGAAAAGGGCCTAAAGGTGCTGATTCGAGGTACTTTATGAGCGCAGACATACCAAAATACCTTCAAACTACGAATATTACACCGGAGAAATCAGGGGTAACTTTTTTTGTCTTTCGTCGCTTGGTAAGCACTGGAACACCCGAAAAAAGTCATCGTGGATGAAGAAACTAAGTATAGGCAGTACACTAATTTTGGTTTGAGCAAATAGGAGCTTCATTAAGCGAAAACTGGATATATTCTGGTGGATGACGCAACGAGGTATGCGAGTAAGCGAAAGGGTAAATGACCCATTGAGCTACCAAAGAAGCCAAAGAATCTAAGGCGGAAAAAAAGTGTTACTTTCTGCTTTGTTCTTCTTCTCCTTCTTGATGCTGAAACAAGGATATGATTCGAATTCGAGAGGACGTTACTTGCTTCTAACTTGTAACAGAAACTGCCCTATTAGAGAATACCAGTGAATGCATATTTGCAGCAAGACAATTTGGGAATGTCAACTGAATGGAAAATCAGATGCTTCTCGATCTGAACCGGTAAGGAAGTATCGTCAGTTACTCGGAAATTGCCAACCCCGGAATTCTCTATTATGCTAACTGCTAAGGTTCCGTTTGGTTACAGGAAAAAAGTGAGGGAAAGAAAATTTAAAGAAAAATAATTTTCTCATGAGAAAGTTGTAAGGAAAATTTGATCACATTTTGTCTGTTTTTTTATTTTTTTTCCTTACAACCAAACACACATGTTAGTTTTCATTCAATTTTTTTTAACTTTTCTTTTCCTCTTCTTTTTCCTACAACCAAACGGGGCCTAAGAATATATGCATTGGTTGCATCTCATAGAGAAATTTCTTCATATTAAGGCTCTGTTCTTTTGACATTAATTTAAAGTCAGTTCAGGTCAACTGATAAATATTTATTATTTTTAAAATTATT
>JAWWMW010001170.1:21911-35363 GCA_035048345.1 Echeveria elegans
GCATTTTCGTCGCTAAATGAATTAGGAATAAGACAAAATAGGAATAAGACAAAAACAAAAAATACTAATTAAAAATTTAAAAAATCCAAATTCATATTTAATTAAAAATAAAAAAATTAACACATTTAAAATTATAAATTATAAATTCATACGTACAAATTAAAAATTATTTGAAATACGTTATAAAATTTGAGGAGAATCGAATTGAGACACGAAAAAAATTTCCGTAGGGACGACGGACGCCTAGTATTATACTAAAATAAGACTATATTATTTAAAGGTTAAGAATGGTGTTACTTGTTGGAGCTAGCTATATGTAGCATCAGAGGAGATGAAGTCACCTAATAGTTTCTCATCACGCTTGGCACTTGAGTCAGCCCAAAACATACGAGAGAGTTTGCCTTCAGAATTGAAAGGTAGTATTCAAACGAGTAGTTGGAGCTTGATTCGTTCCTGTTCATAAGATAGTCAACAATCATCTAGGCATCACATCCGCCAACTAAGGTTTTCAAATATTTTTTAATTTTTTGCAATCAGTGACTGTCACACCAGACATCTCAGCCATAAAATGATGCGCTCTAATAGCAACTATTCCCAAAAGACCACAATCAACTATCAAGTTTTGGTGCACAAACGTCAGCCCTTCACGGTTTGATATAAGAAATTGTTTCCCAATCCGAATCTGATTGATGGTTGTTGCTTTCTTGAAACCCATAAACGGAATATATTCCCCCTCCTTGAACTTGAAACAAATATTTGCTTTGCATCCACAACATATAATTTTTATGTTTGTTTCACTTGAATCGACATTCTATAATAAGTCCACCAGTTATATATCGGTATTCCATCCATTACGATGACAAACAAAGTAATTAAGCAGAATATTTCCATCGTTTTGATGATACTTGATACCACCTCGAATAGGGAAACCACTCATTTTTGCATAAATTTTGTAGAAGTTGAAAGCTTCATCAAAAGTCTTAAATTCTTATTCCATAAGTGACTTGTACTCATCCGGAAAAGATGGAATGATGGATACTTGATAACTGTATTCCTGAGAATCCTCATTATCTACAAAATGAAGGGTTAGTGAGTAATTGTTAAAGACATATTTCTTATGATATGAGACACATAAAGTAACGTATCCAATGGAAGTAATGTTATATTCGTGAATATAAAAGACTTGTCATTGGAGATTGGACTGCTATATTGTATTCATGAATATAATATAGATGATCAATATTGACGATTGTGACCTAAGGAGTAAACGAATTTACGTGTATGTACGTCGTTGAACTATATTGTAAAGCGGAACAACTAACTATCTTCGGAGCTGTTTTTCAAGTTGGGATTATGTACGACATATAAATTCACACTAAAAATGAGGACTTCATGCAGGAATGAGGACCAGTGACGTGCTCATTAGGTTGGTTGTCACCGATTTGCATGAAGGGTTGAATGAAGGGACGAAACTCATTTTTGTAAGCGACATGCGTAGTTAGAAAGACTAACAATTAGTTATACTTAATTAATTTATAAGTGTTTTAAACGAAATCAGAGAAACAAAATTACATAAAAGCATACTGCACATTTTATGGAGTCGATGCTATCTCATGTGAAACGAAACGAGGCCTTATATGGAGTCAATTCAATTTTGAAGTGCACAAAATTATGATTTTAAAAAAAATTCAAACTAACTTTTTTCCTATGTTCTCTTGACTCAAAACTTTCTATGCCTTTTTAGGAGTTTTATAATTCAAAATATTATTTTGAACCTAGGATGTTCAGAAGCCATGTATACAAAGTTTAAGCCCAATTGGTTGCGAGGAAAAAGAAGAATAAATGAAAAATTAAAGAAAAATTTTGTATAAAATGAAATGTGTGTTTGGTTGTAAGAAAAAAATAAAAAAATAGACAAAATGAGATTAAATTTTCCTTACAACTTTCTCAATAGAAAATCAATTTTCTTTTCCTTACTTTTGTCCGCAATCAAACGGAGCCTAAGTATATTTATGGATGGAATTGACAGTTTCCCTAAAAGATAAATTATTTTACAAGTGGTTAATAGGAAATTCATACACTTTTGGTGATTTATGAGTATATATTTTGCATGAAATAAAAAATATTTCGTTTATTCACTAGAAACACGAACAGGAAGTCAGGAACCAAGTTTTCCTCTGCCTAAAATATAGAATTAAACCATGTGGAAGCTTATGTAGATCATATCTATGAACATGTAAAGAGACCCTAGCAGAATGGTGTGGATTATCAGTACTAAGGCAGATAATTTGGATCAAATGGGTTCATAAATCATACATACTTTTTTTTCAAGCGGATAGAGGTTATGAATTACCAGAATAATAAATCTGTTCTTAGGTGTTGCGGGCTATTTTGAAATGCTGAGAAAAAGTCTTAGAGATTAGTGTTAGGAAAAATATGGAGAAAGAGTAGAAATTTCCAACAGAAAAAGGGGAGTAATAGACAATGTTGAATGGAGGAAAATTTCTTCAATAACAGTGCAAGGTCAAGAGCTTCGTTTGTGTTGCAGACTATGTACAAAAGATAGACCTCCCAGGAATGGGGATTGTAATAGATGAAAAATATTGTGTTTGTGAAGATATGGAGAGCATTGATCATCTGTTCTTTGAATGTGGGTTTAGATGGCCAGGTGTGAATTTGTTACTAGGCGGTGTTCGTGTGTCTGATAGCTAACGGGGTGGCTCATTGGTTAAGAAGTCAGTCAAAAAGACTCCGCATGAGAAGATTTTCATTCCTCTCGTCTTCAGGCGTGAATGCCTACCATTCTTCTCTCTGACATGGAAGCTCGCATGAAGTTACAATTGCAATTGAATTTTTGCTATCGATATGAAGTCTTGTACGTAGGAGATGTTGTTTGAAAAAGAATTGTGCTACAATTGATGATAATGTAATTGTTAAAAGGGTTGTACTCCAAACGGTTACACTCTTAATCATTGTACCACCATTACATTTAAAATTGAAAATCACCTTCAAGAGTAACATTTTTTACGAAACCACCATTAAGTTTAAAACTTTCTCAAAATCACATTCATGTTACATCCATCTTTCTTGAAAGGGAATGAATCAAATAAAAAGAGTGTTTTAGAATAAAAAATATAAAAAGATCATGTCCATTCATTTGACTCATCCTACGTCTTAGATTATATCATAATATTAAATAATATTTAAATAAAAAGGGCAAATATGGAAACATACATCATTTGAATTAAATGATATTATATTCAACTTTAATCCTCAATGTCTTGTTCGACATTTTTTAATAAATATTCTCCTCATTATCACAGTAAAAAAATCACGTTTGAAGAGATAACATCTTGCTGATCGGAAAGAGATGAGACATGAAATTCCTGTCCCCTGTTTGATATACACAATTCATGAATCTGATATACTTTTTCATGTATAATTTTTTTTGTCTTCTATTTGAGTTTATAATTCTAGAATTGTCTGCATTATATTCAACGGCTAAACGAGATCCAAAAATTAGGGAAGATATCTTGTTGAAAATTTCGGTCGATTATACCCCCAAATCAGTAATTAATCTTTTTTATCATACTATATGTAATTGGTGAACCACTTTTGACAGTTATCATTTTTTTTGTTCTTGATAATGATGGATACTCATTATAACATTCTCTATTATATTTTACACTATATTCTTGATATATATCTCTACTTCAAACTATATAATTGAAAAATTCAATTTAACAAATTATTCTCGTATCTTTATCAAAATATTTAAATAAGATATTATAAGTTGCAGTTGAATGTTATAAGTATTCAAATATTTTAATAAAATACTATAACTTTCAAAATAAAACTGCACAATCAGAGATTGTGGATCGAGTGCTAGTTATCATTAATTACCTATTGAAATCTCCAATATTAGCCATCGATTGAAATCTAATCTACGCTCAAGATTTCTTAAATACTTTTTATTTTTAACCCCCTTTATACCTGATCCCTACCCTTTTTGAAAAACCATCAAAATGTAAAATTTGTCAAATGGGTGCTTACACGCACCTAAATAAATAAATAAAGACTTAATTACCCCAAACCACCTTGAGGAATAACATTTTTTCCGAAAACACTCATAAGTTTAAAACTTTCCCAAAACCGCCTCTCCGTTAGAAAAACGTAATTTTCTAAAATTGTTTGCAGTAATTAAGCGTTAATTAAATCTTCAATTCGTTTTCCATCCAGAGAAACAGAAATCCGAAACGTCTCCGCAAACCAAAAACAGTCACGCAAGACCTAAACGCGACCAAATCCAAATCCCAACGACGACCGATGAGCAAGAACAACATGTGGAAGCCGCCGCCGCCACCACATCAACCACCGCCTGATCTCCTCCACTCATCATTATCACCATACCCTAACCCTAATCCCCAATTCCACCTTCCACCACCGCATTATCATCATCATCACCTCCCAAATTACCCTAATCGATACCCCAATCTCAACCTTCCTCCGCCGCCGCCTCCTCCTCCCGATTACCGTCTCCCTCCACCTCCTCTATCCCCCCATCCTCTCCATCGCCTTAATCCGAATCTGCATAGTCCTAATTGTACCCCTCCGATTCACGACCGTGGGGATTTTAGGGTTTCTTGGCCGGAGCCACATCATCGCCGGTCGTTGAATTCTGACGAGTTGCGTTTTTCTAGTAGAGGTCGAGATGAGTGGGAGCCATCCTTGGCGTCGAGTTTCAACCGCCAGGAGGTTCCAGCTGGAGAATTCATGCCACAGCGGTTTGGTTCAGGTATGGATGTTGATAGACATAGATCTGGTAGATATGATTCTGCAGTTTCTGAGTTTTGTAGGAGCTCTGGCTATGGAGGTTTCGTTCAGAGAGCAACTCCGCCGTTGGATTTTAAAGGTGATAGGGTTCAAGGAGAATGGGATTCTAAAAGACAACGATTTGAAATACGCGGAGGTGATAGGTTGCATGGAGAGTGTGCTGTTAAAAGACCTCGGTATGATGATGTGTCTAGATCAGTATCTGGTGTAAGGCATGGTGAGTTTGAGCGCGGTAATGAGGGATATGTGGTTCCGCGTGTTCAGAGGAAGAGTGCGCTACTAAGAATAGTGGATAGTTCAGCTCATAATGGTTATCATAGTAAGAAGCCAAAGCCTTCTGGTCATAGCAGTTCTTCAAAAACAAGTCCTTTCAAAGATAAGTATTCTTCCCCAGCAAAGCAAAGGATTAAAAAGGAGGGCGACAATTCGCAGAGAGAAAATACTCCTGTTCATGTGAGTTTTAAGTCAAATTCTCTTGTTGCTAAGCAAATTGTTGTACCTTCAAGTCCAGTTGATATAACAAACAATAGTAGTACTCCAAGGAATAGGAAAGTGAGCAAATTAGCAGCCCCTGATGTAGATGGTTTAATTACTTCATCGCATGAAAGAGATAAGAGTCCTATGAAGCTATCAGAGTCTGGTTATTCCCCCAAAAAACCACCCTCTCACCGTGACAAGATTAGTGAACTGCCTGCGGGTTCAGACTGGAGTCCATTCAGTAGAAATTTGTCTGACGTTTGTACAAGTCCTGTTAAGCTTTCGGATAATTATGATATGATTTCTTCTGTTGAGAATTGTTATTCAAGTGGTGATAAAAAATTGGCCAAGTGTCGTAAGGAGCAAAATCTCTCAGAATACAGAGTGCCCTTAACCATGCAACCTATAGAGGGACAGTCTGGAGAGGTCAGATCAAATTCACCAACAGAAGTTTTGCACTACAAGGGTTCTAAAGAAATTTGTTATTTGGTATCTACCTCATCAACTGAAACTGGCTCTTTGGTCAACACTGTGGATGACCATAGCTACAACCTTTTACATCAGCATATTGGTGAAGCAACCATGGAATCTTCAATGAAACGACCTGGTTGCGAGCAGTCTGACAACCAGAAAAGTCACTTATCCCATGATTATTGTTGCAAAGAAATAGTGACTGACATTACTGCCGCCGAAGTAAAGGAAATTGACTGTTCCGAACCTCCTCATGACAAGTGCATTCAAATCTCACCTCCAGAAGCCGACCTCTTATGTAATACCATTATTGATCGAACTTTTCAAGATGGCATCATAGAGAAAGGCATTTTAGAAGAGCATATAATTACATTGACCGTAGATGATAATATCAAAGTTGATCAAGATGTTGGATTAAGTTCGAACAGTATGAAGAAGATAAAGGAAAGAAGTAAACATTTTGATCTTTCAGATGCAATACCAGTTACGAAAGCTCTTGAAAATGATCTTTTCAACAAAGTGACAGTTGATTCTGACAAAAGTGGTTGTGCAAGTCCTGAACCGGTTGGAATGAAAAAAAAGGCTACAAGTGTGATGGATATGGACGTTGTCCCGTTAGATATATCTTGCACTAATTGTGATGGTACAACAACAACATTGAACGAAGCTGCCTTGCAATTGCATAGTGTATGCGGTGATCAAAGTAGCTTGGTGCCAGCATCCTCTGAATCTATTTCTTTACATAAAGACGGATTTAACATTTCCAGTCTTGCACAGGGAAGTTCTGTATCTACTAGTGGCATTGAAATTGCCATTTCAACTACGAAGACAGGTTCAGATCCTGATGTGCAAAATACCATGGCTTCCCATGAAAGGATGCCGGAAGGAAAAGCCATCAATATCAGTACACAGTTTGAGCACAAATCTTCTGAAGTGGCCCGTGGGAATGCCACCAAAAGTGTTGGTAAAACTTTAGTTAAAACCAATTTGGGTCGTGCAACGCAGGTGGATGCCTCTTCTATAAGTAGTGACATAAACAATTTGAAACCTGGCCATGAAACCTCAGATACCTTGAAATACCAAAAAACTTATGCCCCTCGCGCACCTTTTCGTACACCATTATCCGTTTGTTTTACCAGCCCAAAGGTACAATCTTCTAAAATGCACCCAATTAAGTCTAGAACGTGGCACCGTAGTGATAATGATTCTACAGTTTCTTCTTTCGGTAAGGCATCAGGGTCAAATTCGGTTACTCATAAAAGTACATTGAATAGTGGGATGCCGCAGTGTACTTCATACATCCGCAAAGGCAATAGTCTTGTCAGAAATCCTTCTCCAGTTGCTACTGTTTTCCGAAGTCAGATTTCAGCATGTCCTGCCTCCCAGCCATCTTCTGCCGGTGTTGACGATAAGATAGGATTCAGTGTAACTAAAGATGATTTAACCATAGGATGTAATAGGTTTGGGATTGGGAGTTTGGATAATCTACTTGATATCCAGAACTATGGACCAGGTCAGTCGCTAGCGAAGACTTCATCTTGTATTTTTGACACTTTACCAGAGAAGTCCACAGATATGTCACCAACAAGGCCCGTGACTGATATTTGTTCCGAAACTAATTCATCCCCTATAAGATTTCCCAATGGCACTGGGTTGGTTCAGCTTCGTGATGAGATGAAGCAAAAAGAAACTTCTGAAAATCAAAATCAAAGTATGCTGACAAATAGCCTTGTAACACAGGCAACAGTAAACAAAAGTTGCGATTCGTCAAAATCAGACTGTATTTTACCCTCTAACTACGTTCCATGTCAACTAATCTCAGCTTCTGGCCCGAGCCGGTTAGCTGCTGAGAATGCACAAAATAACCAAATCCTGTGTTCTGACGGTTATTATAAAACAGGGATGAATCAGATTATCAGAACGTCATTGGATAGTGCTCAGCCTCTGCTTTTGTCCAAGTGCAACCTCAATACAGAGGGGATACCTGCTCAAAACATGGTCAGCAGAACTAGTACGTTACGATCATATAAAGGTATGCCTGATAATCATATTTTTGTTTCTACTTTTCCACCTCATATGTGTTACTACGTTATCTGTTCGTCTCATCTTCTTCTCATGACCTTTTGGTATTTTGGAACTATATTGTTGTTCTATATATAGTATCTCTGAAGCAGGTTATTAGATTTTAAGTTAACGAGTAGTATAGTCGGTCAAGTTTAAGGCACTTCGAAATTAAGGTCAGGTTTTGGTGAATACTGATTTATTTTGTTGCACTAACATATAGCGGGATTGTATTATTGTTTTGGGTTTATTTTCGGAAACCACTTGTAAAAAAAATTTCAAGGAACCACCCGTTATGAACGTAACATTTTCCGAAAGCCACCTGGGGCATTAAAATAACAAAATTTTATTTCTAAATATTATATATATTTAATAAAAAGAAAAAAACCCAAAAAATTATAAAGATTCATAATAATTATATATAGTAATTTATAAAATAGTATTTTGAAAATCCAAAAATTATAATAATGTTTTAAATACTATAAATAATTTAAACTGTTAAAAAACAGATTTTAAAAAGATTAGTTAAGCGAGAATGTTGTAGTTACAACATTTTAAAACAAAATTTAGAAACAATAATTCCAAAAATTACACATTATATCAATAAAACATACTAAAATTTTGGTATTGATGTCATATAACACATCAAAAATTCAAATATTTGAATTTAAGAAATTATTTTATAGAAGTCATACTTTTGAAGTCACATTACAATGTTTAACAATTACATCGTAACCCAGATGTTGTAACTAAAAGATTCTTTTGGCATAGCTAATGGCTTGTTTTTAAAGTCTGTATTTTAAAATTATTTATAATTTGTTTAATGACATCATTATAATTTTTTTCACTTTGAAAGTTTTGAAATTCTTATTTTTTAAATGTTCTTCATTATCTATAATTTTTGTTGCACTTTTATACTTTTTAGGTAATTTTTTGAGCTTTTATTGATTATATATAATATTATTAAGTTTAATGACATGGGTGGCTTTTGGAAAATGTTATATTCGTATGGGTGGTTCCATGAAAATAGTACAGGTGGTTTTTTGACAGGGCAGTTTTAGCCGTTGCTCTTTTTTAAGGCCTACTGTAACTACACTTTTTGCTGACCTTATCACCTTAGTGCTCAAACAACTATGCCTTCTTCCCTTGCCAGTTCCAAACTGTGGGCTTACACATATTTTTAACTCTATAAGCTTCTTAATTTTGTTTTACCCGTCGTATGCATACTGCATTAAGGGTCTTACTGATACAATATATTTGATATTTCTATGTGGCAAGGAACATACACTGTCCTTAATCTGTATGCTGAAGTATGGACATTACATTGTCACGCTGACATCACTTAGCAGCTGAAGTATGCATCAATTTTTTTATGTGATTTTTTCATAGGTACAATGCGAAAACCTTCTAATTCGTCTCTAGTATGGACTTTACAAGGAGCAGAACCGACAAGTAAATTAACAGAAGGCCATTTCCAATGTAGAAGACCAACAATCTGGAGACGGGTGCGAAATCCGAGAGCTTCTTTGAATAGCCGCGCCACTTCGATGTTGAGGTTCTGATTTCTCATTATTTACACTTGATGTCTGCTAATGGTGCCAAAGCTTATATGCTGCATCTGCTACAGAAAATTGACTCTATACAGGAATCAGAACACTTTATACAAACGCTCAACTCATGGGTTGTCGCTACGGAAATACAAAGTTGTGGCTATGGGCGGGTGTAGTTTAAAATGGTCCAAATCTATAGGAAAGAGGTCTAAGAAAGCGAATGAAGTAAGTGCTATTTTTATGGGATATGAATCAATGAGCTTCAGAATGTATCTTAAAACTTTGCTGCTTTTGTTAGGATGCCACGCGTGCTGTTGTGGCAGCAGAATCGTTAAAGAGAGAGCAGAGCCACCCTCAGAATCATATGCTTAGGGAAGCGACTAAGCACCGTACCTCCAGTAAGTCAGCTCATTATGTAACACCACGCCCAAGTAAGACTACAAATTACCCTGTTGAAACAGTCATCTTGGGTTTAACCTTCATGACACAACATTTTTTTGTTATTTGCTTATTCTGCAGTGCTTTAGTTGATGCAATATTTGACTGTTGAATTTCATGTACCTTCAGGAGGACATATATTTCGTATCGGTTCAGTTCGTTACAGAATGGATCCTTCAAGAAAAACTCTTCAAAGGGTAACAGGTTGTAATCTATCCTTTATATTTGGCGATTACATTATAAATATTCTGAACTTTTCATCGAGATTTAGTACTCAGCTCCATGTTGATCCACATGGTTATGTTGCGTACACAGATGATGGGACAGCATGTGGGGATTTTGAAGATAATGATTCTAAAATAGCTTACGTTCCCACAAGATTAGCCATAGGGAAAAATGAGTATGTCATGTTTATTATTTCCTGCATCATCCTTTTTCTGGAGACCCGTCAAACAGTTATATGCTCTATAAAATTCTGTTTGTGCTAGGTATATCCGGATTGGAAATGGTAATCAGCTTATAAGAGACCCGAAGAAGCGAATTCGCATGTTAGCTAATAAGAAGATTCGGTGGAGTTTGCACAATGTTAGGCAACGTTTAATGAAAAAAAATAGATTCTGTCAGTTCTATACGAGGTTTGGGAAGTGTAACAAAGATGATGGGAAGTGTCCGTATATTCATGACTCATCCAAAATAGCCGTCTGCACTAAGTTCTTGAGGGGCATTTGCGCTGATCCCGACTGCAAGTTGACTCATAAGGTGGCACTCGACTTGAATTTCAAAGTTCTCGATAGAGGCACATGTATATAATTTTCTTCTTCTGTTCTTTTATGGTAAACTTTCTGTCACTTTTGCCATGAAAACTATGCATGCAGGTCATTCCAGAGAGGATGGAAGATTGCTCATATTTCTTGCAAGGTGGATTGTTAGATAATTCTGATTTCTGCACTCTGTGTTCTCGTGGTTTCCAAAAACTCAAGATGGGTTTTGTTTGTAGGTATGTGTTCCAATAAAAATTGTCCTTATAGGCATGTGAATGTTAATCCAAAGGCGACAACATGTGAAGGATTCCTCAGAGGATATTGTGCTGATGGAGATGAGGTAACTTTAGACGTTCGCTTATGTGCATCCATATTATTTATGTTTAGGATTCTCAGCTCTAGCAGCCTCGTTCTATGTTTACTGTTATGTAACCTTCGATGTTCCCTACATTGGTGACCAAGTTGATTGTGGTTTATTGATATTTCGTGTCCCCACCAATTGCTTGTCACCTGGTGGGTTAACAATTTGGCTTGCAGTGTCGAAAGAAGCATAGCTATGTTTGTCATATTTATGAAGAGACAGGAACCTGCCCGGAGGGGTCCAAGTGCAAATTGCATCATCCAAAGAAACAGAAAGCAAAGCACACTGTTTCGAGATTGCAGAATAGCTTGAAAGGCCGGTACTTCGGCAATCCTGCCCTGGAAGTCTCTGACCCCCCTGTTGTGCCCTTGAAACTTTTGAGCAGTAGAAGCTCTAACACTTTTGAGGAAGGAGAGATTCCAGAGTTTATTAGCCTTGATGATGAGATCAGCGTCACGGAAGACGTCAGTTGCTCAAGTAAGCGCGATGAGAATGACATGGACATTGAACCTTTCGATCTGAATACCTTCATTAAGCCTACTAGGATCATGAACAGATTCTATCAACATAGATAACCGGGGAGTTGGAGGATCATAATCAAAATTCTGCCCCAGGTCTGGCACAGGTAGAGTCTTAGGTTTAGTTTTTGGTTTTTTTAGGTCATTAGGTTTGTTTTTGTTGTTGGATTATATAGTTTAGGGTTGTATCATTATTAGCCAGAGCTGAGTTTTAGAAATGGGCAATGGTTGTAGTTCTAGACAGGGAATGTATTCCATTCAAATGCTGTGGCGTGTGGGGATTTTTTACAAGGCCCCGTGTGTGTCTTGTGTGCCAATGGCAATCAGTATGCAATTGCAACGTATCAGAAAGTGTATTAGTGAGGCTGGAATTCCATGGTTGTGTACTTATGTTTGCCCTCCTGGTATTGAAAGAGCTATTTGAACTAAAATATGGGGTTGAGGGAGGGGACAACAACATTTATGGAATAATTTTTGCAAGATTTGAAATTGAAATTGAATGGAACAAAATCTATATATATAATAGTTTATCATCAACAACCACACATTTACCAACCATTTTTTCATTTCTAATTATTCTTTTTTCGTCATTAAAAGATGTTCCACATCTATATCTATTCTAATAATAGGATAATGTCCTCAACACGCCAATAGTTAGGATTTTTCCCGTCGCTAAAAGCATGGTTTTGTCGCTATAAAATAATAAAATAAAATAAAAATAAAAACAAAATAAAACTTCATTTGACAAAAATACCCCTCCCCATACTTTTATTTACACCACACATTATCCACACGTATTTGTTTCTATTATTTCGTATTTGACCGTATTTGTCCGTATTTGTTTGTATATGACTTTATTTAAATGTATGTGACCGTATATTTAATCATATTGGATCGAGTATTTGACCAATTTTTTTACATATAGATTCCTCATTCGGGATGACGGGTTGTCACAAAATTAAAATACTATAACGGAACTATATTCAAAAATTTTAAAAATATATAGCATTCAAAAATTTCAATTACAAAAATAAAATTTTAGAGAGAAACGTTGGAAATATTTATTAAAATTGAATTAAAACATGAAGAAAATTTCCGTCGGGACGAAGAATCTTGCACTTGTATATATATATATAATCTAATCTGTTCATTGATTTGCATAGAAAGATCCAGATTATGTGCTTCCGCCTTACTAATAATTGCTTGTTCTCACTGAACTTTTTCAGTGTATATAATTCAAATAAAAGAAAAAGATACTACTCATTTATATATTACTCCTTCAGCCCCGTATTGATCTTCTCGTTTGAGATTTTGAACAGTTTTTAAGGAAATGAAGTTATGTGAATGAAAAATAGAAAGATAGAAAAGAGAATGTGTGGGAAGAAATAGATTGAAGAGATAATATATATCTGAAAGAGAAATATTTTATTTAACAAATGAGAAAAACATTTTGAGACCCTCAAAATAAAAATGGAAATCAAAATGGAACAACAAAAAAAAGGTAACTTTGAGTCGAGCAGTATCAATATCAAAGGATATGTACTTTTTGCAATGGTTTCAGTGACGTTGAAAAGACAACAAATCTCGTTAGATTATAAACGCATTGACATATTACATGTCTCATAGGTTTAATATGAGTTATTATTCTGATGAGGTTCTGACCATTCACGATAACTTCGACTCACGAGAAGGGACAATTATGAGGAGAATCTTCCTTCAAAAGGATAGGGAATATAAAAAAAAAAGACAGCAAAATTAGTAATGAAGTTGAGGTTTGAACCATGAGATTCTTTGACGATTTCCTCAATTGATATTCATGTCCTGTTGTGTTTCTCAATTATTCTCTTTGGTGTCTCATTCATTTATAACAACACAAGTGCCAAACCTGTCGTAACACGGGAATTTTCTTCGTGTTTTAATTTAATTATAATAAAGATTTTCAACGTTTCTCTTTATAATTTTATTCTTATAATTAAAATTTT
>JAWWMW010001170.1:35463-48569 GCA_035048345.1 Echeveria elegans
CTAAATTCCTACATTTACCAACAACATCTAACTAAACTCATTCCCACCCAACTAAACCATTCTAATTATATTAAAAATTAAAAATTAAAAATTTATAATTTATAATTACACACAACACACGGCCGTATCCGGTCTGACCCATTAGAATTTAAAAATTAAACTACATGGGTCCAAAAATTTGTCGATCGATTCACGCCCGTGTTTGACCATTTTGATTGCACATTCGGGACGATGCATATTCTTCAAAATTAAAAATTAAAAATTTAAAATAAAATTTAATAAAGAACCAATTTCTGTCGGGACGACGGAATCACCACGTGTAAACATTAAAAGTTTATAAACACGAAAAGTTTTGAGAATGATTTTGAAACTTAAAATGAATGAAAAAATTATTTAAAAGTAAACTCAAAACAGTTTCAAATAAGAAATATATATATGTTTCAAATAATTTTAAATTTTTTTCGAAATATGTTTATAAACTGAGGCTAAATTTAGAAATCATATGAGGTAAAAAAGAAGAAACAAATAGGAAAAGGAATCCGAAACGTCTCTACCGAACAAAAGAGAAGAGAAACGCAAGACCAAAACGCGACCAATTCCAAACGACGAACAACAATAACATGTGGCCGCCGCTGCCGCTGCCGCCACCGCGACATCATCCGCAACCAGATCTCCATCACCAGCACCCATCCTACGACCACTCTAACCCTAATCCCCAATTCCACCCACCACCGCCACAACCTTATCGTCATCAACAACCACCAAATTACCCTAATTTCTACCCTAACCTCACTCTCCCTCCACCTCCTCCATTCCCCCATCCGAATCTCCGTACCCCTAATTTCACCTCTCCAATTCACGACCATGTTGTAGATTTTAGGGACCATCATCACCGCTCTAACGAGTTTCGTTTTTCTTCTATAGGTCGGGATGAGTGGGAGGCATCCTCGTCCAAGAGTTTCAACGGCCGGGAGGTGGTTGGAGTTGGAGAATTCTTGCCGCAGCCGTTTGGTTCAGGTATGGATGTTCATAGAGATAGAGCTGGTAGATATAGTTCTGCAGGTTCTGATTTCTGTAGGAGTCCTGGCTACGGAGGTTTTGTTCAGAGATCAACTTCCCCTATGGATTTTAAAAGTGATAGAGTTCAAGGAGAATGGGATTGTAAAAGACAGCAGTTTGAAATTCGTCTAGGTGATAGGTTGCACGGAGAATCGGATGTTAAAAGACAGCGGTATGAAGATGTGCCTCGATTGGTAGCTGGTGTACGACATGGGGACTTTGAGCATCGTAATGAAGGATATGTGATTCCGCGTGCTCAGAGGAAGAGCGCGCTACTAAGAATAGTGGATAGTTCACCTCATAATGGTTATCATAGTAAGAAACCGAAGTCTTCAAGGTGCAGTTCTTCGAAAACAAGTCCGTTCAAAGTTAAGTATTCTTTGCCAGCAAAGAAAAGGATTATAAACGAGGGAAACTCGCCGAGAGAGAATACTCCTGTTCATGTGAGTTTTAAGTCGAACTCTCTTGTTGCCAAGCAAGTCGTTGCACCTTCAATTCCAGGTGATATTACAAACCATAGTAGTACTCCTAGGAATAGGAAATTGAGCAACTTAGGAGCATCAGGTCTTGATGATGTAATTATATCATCGCGTGAAGAAAACAGAAGTCCTATCAAGCTACCAACATCTGGTTATTCTCCCAAGAACCCCTCTCACTGCAACAGTATTATTGAACTGACTAAGGCTTCCGACTGCAGTGCAGTCCATAGAAATTTGTTTGAGGTTTGTGCAAGTCCTGTTAGGCAAGTGGGTAATAATGATACTCTTTCTTCTGCTGAGAATTGTAATTCCATTAGTGATAAGAAATTAGCTAAGCCTCGTAAGAAGCACAATCTCTCAGAATATACTGTTCCCTTAAGCATGCAACCTATAGAGGAACAATCTGGAGGGGTCAGATCAATTTCACCGACTGAAGTTTTGAACTACAAGGGTTCTAAAGAAAGTTGTCATTTGGTATCTACCTCATCAACTGAAACTGGCTCTTTGGCCAACACTGTGGATTACCACAGCCACAACCTTTTCCCTCAGCATATTGGTGAAGCAACCATGGAATCTTCAATGCAACGTTGTGGTAGCAAGCAGTCTGATTCTGATAACCAGGAAAGTCAATTATCCGATCATTATTGTTGCAAAGAAATAGTTACTGGCATTACTGCTGCCAAAGTAAATGAAATGGACTGTTCAGAACCTCCTAATGACAAGTGCATTCAAGTCTCACCTCAAGAACCCGACCCCTTATGTAACACCATTATCGATCACACTTTTCCAGATGGAATCACAGAGAAAGGCATTTCAGAAGAGCATATATGGACATTGACTGTAGATGATAATATCAAAGTTGATCAAGATGTTGGATTTAGTTTGACTAGTATGAAGAAGAGAAAGGAAAGAAGTACGCAATTTGATTTTTCAGATGTAATACCTGCTGCAAAAGCTCATGAAAATGATCTTTTCAACAAAGTAACAATTGATTCTGACAAAGGTGGCTGTGCAAGTCCTAGCTCGGTTCGAATGGAAAAAGAGGTGACATGTGTGATGGATATGGGTGTTGTACCGTTAGATATTTCTTGCATTAGTTGTGATGTTACAACTACACCATTGAACAAGGCTGCCTCACATAGTTTATGCGATGATCAAAGTAGCTTGGTGCCAGTATCCTCTGAATCTAATCCTATAAATAAAGATGGATTTAACATTTCCAATCATGCACGGGGAAGTTCTGCGTCTGCTGGTGGCATTGAAGTTGCCATTTCGCCTACGAAGACATGTTCAGATCCTCATCTGCAAAATACCATGGCTTCTCATGAGAGGATGTCAGAAGGGAAAACCATCAATATCAGTACACAGTCTGAACACAAATCTGCTGAAGTGGCCCTTGGGAATGCGACAAAAAGAGTTGATAATTCTTTAGTTAAAACCAATTTGGGTCGTGCAAAGCAAGCGGATGCCTTTTCTTCTGCAAGTAGTGACATAGACAATCTGAAATCTAGCCGTGCAACCTCAGGTAGCTTGAAAGACCAAAAATCTTATGCCCCTCATGCACCATTTCGTACATCAGTATCTTTATGTTTTGCCAGCCTAAAGGTGCAATCTTCTAAGATGCACCCAATTAAGTCTAGAACGTGGCACCGTAGTGATAATGATTCTACTGTTTCTTCTGCTGGTAAGACATCGGGGTCAAATTCGGTTCCTCATAAACATACACTGACCAGTGGGAAGCCGCAGGGTACTTCATACATTCGCAAAGGCAATAGTCTCCTCAGAAATCCTTCTCCAGTTGTTACTGTTTTCAGAAGTCCTGCCTCCCAGCCAACTTCTCCTGGCGTTGAAGATAGGATAGGATTCAGTGAAAATAAAGATGATGTAACTACAGGATGCAATATGTTTGGGGGTGGGAGTTCAAATAATCTACTTAATATCCATAACAGTGAAGCAGGTCAGTCGCTTGCGAAGACTTCATCTAATGTTTTTGACACTTTACCAGTGAAGTCCCCAGAAATGTCACCAGCAAAGCCCATGACTGATTTTTGTTCCAAAGCTAATTTATCCCCTGTAAGACCTCCCAATGGACCCAATATCACTGGGTTGGTTCAGCTTCGTGAAGAGATGAAGCTAAAAGAAACTACTGACAATCAAAATCAAAGTATGCTGAAAAATAGCCTTGTAACAGAGGCTGCAGTAAACAAAGGAAGTTGTTCTTCGTCAAAATCAGACTGTATTTTACCCTCTAACTATGATCCGGGTCAACTAATCCCAGCTTCTGGCCCGAGCCGCCTAGCTGCGAAGAATGCACAAGATAACCATATCCCGTCTTCTGATGGTTATTATAAAACAAGGATGAATCAGATCATCCGAACCCCATTGAATAGTGGTCAGCCTCTGCTTTTGTCCAATTCCAACTTAAGTACAGAAGGGATACATGCTCAAAACATGGTCAGCCGAACTAGTACAGTGCAAGCATATAAAGGTATGCTTGATAAGCAGAGTTTGATTCTGTTTTTCAACCTCATGTATTGATTACATTTGGGTTACTACGTTATTTATTCATCTCATCTTCTTCCGGACCTTTTGGTATTTTGGGGCTACACTGCGAGTGCCGTTCTATATTCAATATTTCTGAAGCATGTCATGAAATTTTTACTTTACCAAGTTATGAAGGGTGAGTTTAAGACGCTTAGGAATTAAGGTCTGGTTCTGCTGAATACTGAGTTATTTTGCTAACATGTTGCAGGATTGTATGCTTGTTGAGCTCAAACAAATATGCCTGCTTCCCTTGCAAAGTTCTAATGCTTAGTAGCTATATTCTCTTTATTTGTTTGTTAGTTGTGTAATTGGTTTCTTAATGTGAATTCCAAACTGCGGGCTTACACATATTCTTAACTCTCTACATTTCCCACATTTCCCAATTTTATTTTACCGGGTGTATTTATACTGCATTAAGGGTTTTACTGGCACAACATATTTCTCTGTGGCAAGGGTCTTACATTGTCATATCCTTAATTAGCGTGCTGAAGTATAACTGTGCCATCACTTAGTAGCTGAAGCATGCATTGGTTTTCGTGTGTGAAAAAAAATTGTAGGCACAATGCGTAAGTCTTCTAATTCTTCTCTAGTATGGACTTTAGAAGGAGCACAACCAACCAGTAAATTAACAGAAGGACATACCGAATTTAAAAGATCAACAGGCTGGAGAGGTGTGCGAAATTCAAGAGCCACGTCTAGGTCTATGTTGAGGTACTGATTTCTCATTATTTAAACTTGATGTCTGCCAATGGATGCCAAAGCTTATATGCTGCATCTGCTACAGGAAATTGACTCTGTACAGGAATCAGAACACTGTATACAAACACTCAACTCATGGGTTGTCGTTGCGCAAATACAAAGTAGTGGCTGTTGGCGGTTATAGTTTAAAATGGTCTAAATCTATAGAAAAGAGGTCTAAGAAAGCCAATGAAGTAAGTGCGACTTTTATGGCATATGAATCAATGAGTTTCAGAATGTGTCTTAGAATTTTGCTGCTTTTGTTAGGATGCCACACGTGCTGTTGTGGCAGCAGAATCAATGAAGAGATCAGAGAGCCACCCCCAATATGCTATGTTCAAGGAACGGTCTAAGCACCATTCCTCTAGTAAGTCAGCTCATTGTGTACCACTACAACCACGCTCAAGTAAGACAACTAACTACCTTGTTGATACAGTCATCTTGGGTTTAACATTCAGGTCCCTTCTATGGTGGTTTTAGTTGATGCAAACTTTGACTGTTGCATTTCATGTACCATCAGGAGGACATATATTTTGTATTGGTTCAGTTCGCTACAGAATGGATCCTTCAAGGAAAACTCTTCGCAGAGTAATAGGTTGTAATCTATCCTTTACCTTCGGCGATTCATCATAAGTGTTGTGAACTTATACATCTTGATTCAGTACTTAGCTCCGAGTCATCCATTGTTGATATCATTGATTTCCACATGGTCATGTTGTGTATGCAGATGATGGATCAACGCGTGGGGATCTTGAAGATAATGATTCTATAATAGCTTATGTTCCCAAGAGATTAGCCATAGGGAAAAATGAGTATGTTATGTTTATTATTTTTCGTGCATCATTCTTTCTCTGGAAACCCCATCAAAATAACAGGTATATGCTCAAAGTTTTCTTGATCGTGGTAGGTATATCCGGATTGGAAATGGTAATCAGCTTATAAGAAACCCAAAGAAACGAATTCGCATGTTAGCTAATGAGAAGATTCGGTGGAGTTTGCACAATGTTAGGCAACGTTCAATGAAAAATAGACGATTCTGTCAGTTCTATACTAGGTTTGGGAAGTGTAACAAAGATGATGGGAAATGTCCTTATATTCACGACTCATCCAAAATAGCTGTCTGCACTAAGTTCTTGAGGGGCATGTGCTCTGATCCCGACTGCAAATTGACTCATAAGGTGGCACACTGGCACTCGACTTGAATTTTGAAGTTCTCAGTAGAGGGCGTATATTTTTTGTTTTTCTGTTCTTTGATCATAGATTTTCTGGCACTTTTACCATTAAAACTACATATGCAGGTCATTCCAGATAGGATGGAAGATTGCTCATATTTTTTGCAAGGTGGATTTTTAGTTATTTCTGCATTCTCGGCTGACGTTGTTTTTACAGAAGTTCATGATGGGTTTTGTGTGTAGGTATGTGTTCCAATGAGAGTTGTCCTTACAGGCATGTGAATGTTAATCCAAAGGCGACAACATGTGAAGGCTTCCTCAGAGGATATTGTGCTGATGGAGATGAGGTAACTTTAGACGTTATGTTTAAGCATTCTCACGACAAGCTACCTCGCCCTTTGTTTACTGTATGTAACCTCCGTTGTTCCGACTAAGTCGATTGTTTCTTTATTGATATTTCCTGTCCCCACCTTTTGCTCGTCACCTGGTGGGTTAACAATTTGGATTGCAGTGTCGAAAGAAGCATAGCTATGTTTGTCACATTTATGAAGAGACGGGAAGCTGCCCAGAGGGTTCCAAGTGCAAATTCCATCATCCAAGGAAACAGAAAGCGAAACACACTGTTTCAAGATTGCAGAATAACTCCAAAGGCCGATACTTTGGTAATCCTGATCTAGAAGTCTCAGACCCTCTAACTGTTGCACCCCTGAAACTTTCAAGTATAAAAAATTCTAGCATGTTTGAGGACAGAGAGATTCCAGAGTTCATTAGCCTCGTTGATTGTGATGACGGCGAGGATGAAGTCAATGTCAGGGAAGACATCAGCTGCTCAAGTAAGCACAATGACAATGACATGGACATGGACATTGACATTGAAATATTTGATCTGAATACCTTCATTAAGCCTATTAGGATCATGAACAAAGGTATTGCTTAGACAACCGGGGAATCCCAGGATCATAGCCAAAGGTCCCATCCGATTTACAGGTATGGCACAGCTATATACAGAGGAAGTCTTAGTTTTTTTTTTTTTTTTTTTTTTGTATTTTTGTTCTGCTCCGTAGGTGTTAGGTTTCTTTTATAGCTCGATTTAGGTTTAGGTTCTACCATTATTTAGAGATGGGCATTGGTTGTAGTAGTAGGCCTTCTGGTAGGGAGCGTATTCCGGTGCTGGGGGATTTTGTACTACGCCCCTTTGTCATATGTGCCAATTTTATCAGTTTGTAACCGATACTTGCATCATGTATAGTAGTGAGACTATTTTAGGTTGGAAATCTTTGTAATCTTGTGCTATTCTATTTCTACCCCAGCATTGGTTACCGTTTGAAGACTTGACAAAAGTGTAGGGTTGTTAATGACTGTTGATAAAATCATTTTTGAGGAAATTATGCTGTTTTGGGTTGCTGGAAGTGCCTTTGGCTGTTACGGATTTCGACCCAATTGAAAGCCGAATTTGAATCAAAGATTCGAAACAACAATGTATGGTCGATCAAGAAAGGATATCAAATAATTTTAAAAGTTGAATTACAATTAAGTCGTAAGATTTAGTCACATTTTTTTTTCCAAATTGCACAGTAGTTTTGATATCATGAATTTTTTTGATGGAATCTATACATATAATAGAATTGATTTTGTTATATCTCCACCATCAAAAGTTATGTAATTTCAAAAATGCTCATGTCTTCTATCACGTATTACAAATTATGTCATTATCTTTGTATTTGACCGTAACAGTTAATCGTATTTGATCGGAAAGATTTCACATTCGGAACGACGAATGAACATATTTGATCGTATTTTACCAATTATTGATCAGAGAACTTACAATATATGATCATATATTTTTCAAATCAATATAATCAATGCGATGATTAGTATGTTCCATTTGCGAAGGCGGACTGTGCGCTAGTTTTAATATCATAATTAAGAGCTTGAAGTTCTAAACCACCCATTAGTTTCGAAACCGGTGCATGCGTCATAACTATAGGTTAAGACAGATGTTGTTCATTAAACAAATCAATGTAATTAACAAAAGTGGAAGGAGTAAGGAAAGCTGTTAGTGCATTATGCATGTAGTTGGTAGGTAGATAAGACGGTCTGAATTCCGCCACCTATAGAGACCCTTTTTAGATTTATTCAAATCGTCATCACCCTGTTGGCACTCACAACATTATCAAGATCAAACCAAATCACATTTGCAGCCTCACTTTCAACTCAAAAACTCAATGCTACCCCTAAATTAGATCTTGTTATTACTAGTATCATTATTGATAAATATAAAAGTTGACAGTAAATCAAATAAAAATTATTATTAAAAAAAACTAAAAATATCCTTAACGTGTGGATTAGATTTATCTCAATGGATGATGTGTCAGTTACCTATGAATTATATAGATTTTAAATGATTGGCCCATATTGCAAACGTGCTTTTAGTTTTTAGAATAATTATGCGTTGAAATAACAATTTGAGTTCAAGATTTGCATGTTCAGTTTACTTTTTTATTAAAAAAAATTGTTGTTGATTACAAGGCATACAATTCAAGTACGTATATCTTCTAGTACATTCAATGCACAAATCACTTACGACTATCCTACACTTATGATTTTCGACATAATTTAAACACTCACACATACATGTAACATCCTGGGCATATAACTCTCTACGAACTTCACAAAATGCGTCATCTTCAGAATGCAACAAATCCTGGGCATATAACTCTCTAGAACTTCACAAAATGCGTCACCTTCAGAATGTAACAACAAACAACGAGACAATGAGTATAAAAGTCGTCACGAAGAAGTGAGCAAACAACAATCCTCCATAAAAAGGAAATAACAAAGCTTTCACGAACGAGAAATATCAAAACACTTTCACACACACATGTACAAAGATATGGCGACGATACAGATCATGGGCAATATATTTCCTGTAGCTCATAGGCATGAGAGGATTTCATTATACCTTACATCGGATGAGGAAGAAGCAACTAGTGTTGCGTCTGTTGCTGCTCTTAAGCCTGATGATGTTGTACTACCTCAGGTAATGTTCTAAGTTATGGATGCTTTTAATAATAAGCCACTTTTTTGTTTAGCTGTTTTTATCTTATTTAATGATTTTGATGTTGCTATTCTATTGGTGTGATAGAAGTTTAACCCAAGTGCACTTATAGGTCTAGCTATAGATCGTGTTACAATGCAATGTATAACTAAGTATATGCAATACGATATTTGTTAACTCACTTCGGCCTATCTGCCTACGTGTGGAGAGCCTTGCTTAGATTAATAACTCTTCTTGTTCCCGTGATCTTGTAAAAAGGACCTTTTATGCTAAACCCTAGCAAACTTTACAACGACTCACTCAACTAAGAGATTATTACAAAACCCGTTCTGAAATCCCTCAGAACGTTAAGCAACTCACGTTCCCTCGCACTGAAAAACGATTAGATTTATCAGCTACAACCGGTAGCTGTGAACGCTCGCTTGCTGAACTACGAACTCCTCTAAAGATGGATCTTCAGTTACGAAGACTCTTGGACAGCGAGGATGGCTTTGATCTGGAATCGTTAAGCCTTAAATTATGTTCGAGTTGATTTTCTTTTGAGCCTTCGATCTGTATTTATAATGCTTAAGAGAAGAATCAATTTTCTTAAACCGAATTTAGTAATATTTCTCAATTTTGATCATTTTGGAAATATTACCATTTCCTTGTATGCTTCGGACTCCTTTCCTTTCTGGTTTCCAACTCCCGTTTTAGAAACTCAGAATAAATCTTCACTCTTGAGGATGTCTGGAATTTCTAAAAACCTTTTTAGAAATATTGCGAATTTGGGCAGTGTATCTGTAGCTTGAGCTTCAGGTTGTAGCTTGGCTCTAGGTTCTTCTGCAAACTGTTTTTCTACAGGTTGAGCTGTAAGTCTATTTTCGGTAGGACCTTCAGATTCTTTAACTTCAGTTTTGCCTCCAAAAGATGTCATACTACTCCATATGTTCATGTGGAACAACACATTTTGGGTGTAAAACATCATGAACATGCTTTTTGACCTGAAATGTGTGAATTCTACTCAGTTTATTTCGAAAACATAATAAAACTAGAACTGAACTAATAACTTTAAGCGTGGAAAAACCAATATGATTTTGGCTCATAGATTGTTAACGGTTCGGTGACGGAAAATAAAGCATGGAAATGTTATTAGTAGAGCAACATAAATATGACAATGGATTTATAATGGTTAAAAGACGGAGAACGTGTACGATTATTTGCACCTAAAATCCGTCGGTTTTGCATTAACATGTAATGCTTTGAACCGTTCAGCGTTTTCCTAATGGCAGGTCGATAAAAAATTAACGGACTCTGCACCGCAAAAGCGACGCAAAGGTGACAATTTTTTTGTCAAACTTACATTAACTTTACGTCGAAGTAAGGCTAAGTCATATATGCACCACTGATATGTCAAATTGTCGACACGATTTTTCAATACTTTTCCATCAAACGTCCCTCTGAGTAAAAAATATGCACTCATTATTCCGACGATTCTGTTTTCACTAGATAAATTACCAACGAAAATCTATTATATGTCAACAATCCGTTGCATATGCCTTAAATTATGATCGCCATATTTTATGCCCAAAATCTGTAGCGATTAAAGTAGTTATATTTCAAATTTTCTACACCACATTATAATAGTAGTTTTCTACAATAGTTTCTAAAAGTAATTAACCCCTTTTAATATGATAATTTATCAAAATTAGGTTGTTACATATTTTACTTTGAATAAATTGTTTGAATCGCATTCTTGGCTTCTTCTGGGAATGTGTAGTCCCAAATTTAATAACTGAAATCAATTTGCAGTTATTGAAACTTGATTTATGGGAATTAAGTTTGCGTTCTTATTAAATTTGCATACTCAGGAATTAAGTACTGTTGGGACATTATTGAAACTCGTTGTATATGTACTGATAGAGTAACTCATACGTTGCTTTTACGAAGGATTTGTGATCTGTTTTACTTGAAACTTGCTGGACAAACAAATGGAACTGACAACTAAGCTAGCTAGCCTTCTTGATCATTTCATCACCAAACCATGAAAATCTCAAATAGCCTGTTTTGGGATTACAATTATTACACACGTTTGTCCCACAACTCCATTCACATCACATTATTTCTATAGTTTCGGAAACGCTTTTGTTTAATTATAGGAGGATGATGCTCTCATGTCTGTACAACCACAGAAACACACCCCATTTGTGCAGGTGACCCCGTAGCAAGGGGGATGCGGGCAACTTTGCCAACAATCGTGATGATCATGACATACCGGGAATTCATCGATAACAATCTTCTCTACAAGTCAGAATAATAATCATATGAGAAATAAATATTAAAATAAATTATTTCATAATATACATATGCATTTAATGTATCAAAACATAATGAAAATGAGTAAAAGATGAAGGAAATTTGCATTTTTGAAATAAAAAAAATTAAATTGTTGAATTACTTCTTGCACAAAATTTAATTGGATAAGTTTATCTGTAGTAACTATATATATTAAATGCAAAATAATTAATAATTACAGGTGGTATCTTGAATTCAAATAAATTTTATGCATAAATATTTGTGTTTCACTTTAATTTCAGTTTTTAAAACTTTATAAAAAAATCTACATAAATTTTAGTTTAAAATAGAATAAATTGGTACAAAAACTTTATAAACATGCTCGAATCCGTTTCTGTATTTTTATTGTTCTCTATGAATTTTTTAGAATGAAATGTTCGGGACAATTAAACTTTTATGAACAAATTCATAAAACTCAAAAAGAATCGAAAAAACATGAACAAACTCATCAAAATAAAAGTCTAAAAAGTATTCTCTTTGATAAAGTTGTAAACAAAAAAAATATAGATGCATAAAGATTTTTGTTATTGAAATCAAAACTAAAAGTGAAATTTTTATATTTCTTTTCTAGACTACTGATTTTTTAATGTGTTTTATGAATTTTTAGAACAAAACATTAATATTTTTAAAGGAATGGTTGGTGATGAGTGTATTTGTAAGAAATTTTCTGATGGGTGGATATGCGTAAAAATATTTTAATGAGTCAGTTTGAGTAGGATCCACTATTGCGGGGACATTTGGTATAAAAACTATGAATACGGAGCCATATATATCATTGAACATCCCAAAAATGAATAATGTAGTTGTATTTTTTAATGGAGAGAGTACTGGTTTAGGGGAAGTTGGAAAAATGTAAGAAAAATTGAACAAATCTTACTACCGTTTGCAAATAGTCTGTCAAATAATAAACAACAAATAACATTGATCGAATATATTTCTCAATATAGATTTACCTGCGAAAGATGGATCGGCAAGGACCACAATCAACAGCAAAACCTGAGCGCAGCCCAAAACCAATTGGAGCTTCATCGTCGATTTTTATTTGAATATTTAAATGACTTTTAAATTTTTTATTTAATTTGGTGTTCATCCGTATTTATAGAGGAAAGCTTAAGTATCACACATAAGAGCATCTCTAGCGCTGCGCGCTAAATGACCCATAAAGGTAAAAAACAGCCCACGTGGCCAACTTATATAAAGAAGAGTTGTCGAAGACACGCTCCAACGCACAAGTCATACTAGGTAAAATTTTACCTGGGATGAATACGAACAGCTAAATCCGCTACTCTTGCTCGCTAGCTATTTTCTCCAATGATGTTCTCTCTCCTCTAGTTTTTTCTCTTGTCTCTCTTCGCTTGGTGTGAAAACTGTGGACTTGTTGTTGCTTTTTTCAATTGTTTTGTACACTTCATGCATCAACAGAATCTCATGGAAGAAAAAGGCGGAGGAAATCGCGGTGGCTTCGGTCGTGGATTGGCGGAAGAGGGGACCGCAGTGGTCGAGGGGACGGCAGTGGTCGAGGCGACCACAGAGGTGGAGGCCGTCGCCCGAGAAAGGAAGAGGAAGAAAAATGGGCACCAGCCACTAAATTAGGTCGTCTAGTTAAAGAAGGCAAAATATAAACACTGGAGCAGATCTATCTCCACTCACTTCCAGTAAAGGAGTATCAAATCATTGATACTCTTCTCGGATCGATTTTGAAAGATGAAGTCATGAAAATCA